>OMNW01007831.1:0-14166 GCA_900303245.1 Selene dorsalis
GTCTCTGCCCGCAGCAGCTCGCAGCGGCAGACCTCCGTCTCCCTCGGCAACGGTGAAGCGACCTCCGTCGACGACTCTCTTCCGAGACGACCCAACGACGCTCCTCCCGTCCGTGCAGGCGGTGGTTCCCCTCAGCGAGGACGGTGATGTTAGCCCAGCTCCTGTGGTGTTAGCCTAGCTCCTGCTAGCTAACGGACCTGGACTCGTCTGGTGTTCACCAAAACACAAGCGGCGGTGGAGAGTCCGACTCACAAACTCTGAGCACGTCGCTAAACTACAGTTCAAAGTCTCTGTCACTCACTAATAAACTCCACATTGACGACGCACACCGTCCCTGAGTCTCTGCTGTTCGCCATCAACACGTTGCTCCTTCTTCTTCGTCTCTCGGGTCTCTCCCGGAAGTGTGAACATTCAGGTCATGAACTCACGCATGAACTCACGTACGTAATGTAACGTTAAGAATTACTTTTAACTTCTTTTTAAAGACATTTACACCCCATTAAATGATATTTTTTAAAGTTATTAATTTTAAACAAAAAGTATTTATACATTTTAATACCTTATTTATATGAAACAGTTATTTATGGGAATTCTAACTTCACCATGAAAATAATGAAATATTTATCAGAGTATTACAGTTGTTTTTGCCTGATTCACTCACATCTACTTCCATCTGTCATCACAAACCTGGGATCTTGTGTCGTCTGGTGCTTTCGAACCAGAACATAGGCCTAGATCTTTCCTTCTAATTGGACATTTCACGGTTAAAGTGGGATTCATTTCTAAATCACAGCTTCATATCTAAGGCTTCTGTCCTGGTAAACTTTTGAAGCTTGTTTTTCAAAACTGGAAACTCCGTCACAGCCCACTGAGGATATTTTTGCATAATTGAAATACTGACTCTTAATTCTTGAGAGTCATTGGTGAACACAGCCACTTCCTGCCATTTGGTAATTGCCTGTGCTCCCACAGAAAGGACACCTGTAATCATTGCAGCTGTCTCACCGGTGCAGAGCGCAGCAAAAACAATTCATAAACAGATTAAATGAAGGTGGGAGGAGCAGAAGGGGAAATTGAGGTGAGGCTGGGAGACAGAGACAGAGCGGAATGAAAATGCTAAGACACTGAGTAAGGAAAGACCATCCTGGAAGAAAATGTTGATAGATAAACCAACACCTTGTATAAATTTGCTCTGCTTAGGAGACATCTGCTCAGCTTGGGCCCCTTTAAACAGGCATCCTGTTCTCTACTCCAAACACACACACATTACCCACACATACGAAGCCTCCTCCTCTGCTTTGGCTGCTGCTGACTCCACCAGCGATCACAGACTTAGCAGTCTGGAGAAATGGCTTTGTTGCTGATGTTATTTCCATGTAAATCATTAACCAATCAAAGAAGCTCACGGGACAACGTCTGGTGAGGCCGGCTGTCAAGCAGACTGCTGCATGCTGCCACAATAGGCTTCATCATCTGGCTGAGTAGACGGCACTCCATAACATTATAGGAACAGATCCAAGGAGCTACTTAGGTAAGTGCTAGAGATGTTCTGATACCATTATTTCCCTTCCAATACTGATTCTGATACTTGTGCTGTGGGTATCAGCTGATACCGAGTACCAATACCGATAGTGTGTTATTTAAAATATATATATACACTGCATGTGTACAGTATACACTACTACCCCTGCATGGATGTGAAAATGATTATCAGTGCTGTAAGGCCTTGTTCAGGTTAAACCCTTTGTAAAACATAAATGAATACAGCAAAAGAAAGACATTTAACTTTCTTTTACTGTCAGTTTGACAGTCAGACACAACTGAAAATGAACAAATATCTAAGAATAAATAACAATTCCTTTAAAAATGCCAGAATGCAGCCACAATGGGTGTTTTCACACATGCTGGTGGTATACAATGACACATTTTTCAACTTGTTTTCACTTGGATCCAAATGCTGCACCACTGGCAGAGACACACTTACGCAGTACACAAGTACACGGGTTATTTGTAGCACTGGTCATTTCATTTTATAAACTGACTGCTCCAGAATTTGACTGTAACCGCTCTGACGGAGCTAACTGGTAAACACATTCCTGTTTGTACACGTGGTATCGGATCGGTGCCTGGACTCGATACCAATGCTGGCATTTTTGGCAGTATCAGAGGCATTTCTGATACTGGTATCGGAATTGGAACAACTGTAGTTGGTGCTATAAATCTCCCCTTGACAATGAGGTTTCATTTCCATTTTTTTTTAGGTTTTTTTTTTCTTTTTTGCCTAATGCTCAACTTTGTCTGCAAACAATGAGTCTCTTCTTCCCTTTAGCCCCATTTCTCTGCAGGAACTCCCCCAAGGGCCAAGGAACCAATTCAGGAACCTTGAGGCACCTTTACAATTTAGTTCTTCAAGCTGAGATTATGCTTCTCCACAGGTACACCAGTGAACACACTTCCCAAAGCACTTACACTTTGGCATGGGCCTGCAGTTAAAATAAATGAATAGGTTTATTCACCTCCTGGGTGGAGGCAGGTTTGGTACACAAGTACTAGTATTAGCACATTTCCAGATTCAACACTAGTCCCTGAATGTTGTAAAATCTCCCTGCAATGAGATATTACTTCATGATGGCCTGATAACCATTGTGATCATGCTGTACAATTACAAATATCAGTAAGTGGCAGTTACATTTGCTGAGGTGTACTGAATTGCTGCGGTGAGTGGACACATGTGATCACACCTCCTGTGTGTCTTCTATTGATTTATGGCTATCAGCATGTTACTGGAGCACTGGAATGATTTCAACAAGAACTATCTTATTTATGTATAACAAAAAGTGTCACTTGTTATATTCAGTCAAGATGTTGAAACCAAAGTGTTCACTCTCTAGAAGAGAGTGAAAGGAGAAGAGGAACAATAGATAAAGGGGGTAAAGAGATGAGAAAGAAAAAGGGGGAGGAGTGACTTGAAAATATCTGTGATGAGCGCCATGTAATTACAGCACTGCTCCATTATTAATCCTTCCTGGTCTAGGTAGGACTCAAATGAGAGTTTTACAGATAATTAATAATAGGGACAGGAGCATATTTTGCTTTCTTTTCAGGCGTGGATGGGCGGATGACAGTGTGACAGTTCAAGAAAAATGATGAACTCAAATTCACCACCAAATAAAAATTCCCTGACCTTAGTGTTGGCTTTGGATTCTCTTTGCTTTTCATTAAGTTCTCATATTCCAAGCTTTGAATCAGAATATAAATTAAGTGAATTAAATATGAAATTACACAGGAGGAAATTCTATTGCTTTATATACTCCCAGGCAATAGTGTTGCCTAAATAGCTCCCTGTTGCCTCATGAATAATCCAATGAAAGATTCTGATGAATTGAACCCATCTCACAAACCCCATCTATTTTCCCAGCTTTAATAACGCAAAGAGGCCCCTCATGGCCCTGTTGGTAGTGTACACAATATTCAAGAGATTATAATTGACTTCAGTGATATCATTAAGGTACAGTGAATGTAGCCTGTGGAATACTTTTTGTCGCAGCACCAGTGCTACTGTAATTTGCAGAAATCTTTTGCACACTGTGTCCGTGTGTCTGTAACAAGTAGCAGTGTTTCTCTAACTACATCACACATTTCATTCATTTATTTCAAACACAAGGACCTCCATTCTTATCGCTCTCAATAAGTGTGAAGAATTGGAGCCACACCACAAAACATGCATCTAAATGAGTTTATCACACGTGTCAACACTACAGCCTCTTCCCCTTGTTCACCAAAAACACAATTAACTCACCGCTAATATTAAAACGACGTTACCAAGTGAAAGTAATCCGCAAAAATGAAGTGCTGCTGATGCTCTCTGATACTTTACAGGAGCTGTCATCTACAACACGTGTGCCAGGCTGAAGAAGGAACAGAGTCACTGTGTCTGTCTTTGCCTTTGATAGTCATGATGGTGATGTTTGAGGGTGTGCCAGATGTGCCTTCATGTCTTCATGGGCCAAAAACTTGATTTATACATCTAATACATTTTGGTGGAATTTAGATTTTTTTCCTTAGGGCTCTATGAACAAAATGCAGAAATATTCCCTTTCTGTGGTGTCTGAGTCAATCTTTCTCCTTGGATCTTTTATTCTCTTTCATTTTCCCTGCATGACATCACTTTCTTGTGTCTTTCCAACAATGGCATTTTCACATTCTTTTTACTATTTCCCTTTTCCTTTCCTTTTGTTTCTGACTGAATTAATCTTTATGAATCTGTATAGATCCAGTCTGACTGATTCCCCTTCTTCCATTGATCTTTTGTGGTCCTGCTTTGGCAAACGGTTTACAGTACAGTACAGTAGTTATAACTGAATTAGCCTTAACATGAACATTAAAGTAGTTATGACCAGGTTTTACATTTTCCATACGGGTCATCAACTGCATCAGGCATGAAGAAAAAACACTTGACATTCAGTCAAATATCTCTACTCTGTGGTGAGTTTGCAGAAGGTAATTTCTGAGTTGCTACAATTTAACATGAATTTACTGAGCTGTGTATCATTGGTGATCTTGGTGATCTGGCCATTTCAATTTGAGATACACAAATACACTTAGAAAATCCAGCAGCCACCCACAGTGTATTAATAAAAAGAGATGCAGCAAATATAATTTCATCATCTCAAAAAGACAGCTTTCATGTAGTGTCTTATTCTATCTGGCTTGTAGTTAAAGAGTTATCCCCTCCATACACACACACTGCTTTCTCTATCTAGTTAAATCATATGATTGCATTAGTCTGGTGTCCTGTGACCTCGTCTTGTCTGAGCCATCCAGATAGAGCAGCAGAGAGGATTAGAGCACAGTGAAAGGCCAGAGGGGACCCACAGCTTACAACCACACCAACACAACACAACTGCATTTTATACTGGCTTTATAACCTACGGCATTATACATTCTGCATACTCCTCACGCTGAATAGGTAACGAGCTGTAGCTAATGTGGAGAGAAGACATCTTACAGCAGTGTGTGATGCTGTTTAATTGAATAATTTATTGATCCTCATCAGGATATTCTCTTTTATCTGTGCAACCACAAGAAGGAGGTCAAAGATCACGTCAGAGACATCACAACATCCCCATGTTGCTCAAAGGCGGCTGGTCATTATCCATAAAATCCAACAAAAAAGCTAAATAAAGCAGCCACTTCATGCAGGACTGCACTTTTTAAAAAGAGATATAACAATCTGCCTTTACAAATAAAGAGTTGAAGAAATAAAATGAACTCTTTTTCCATTCAGATAAGTACAGTATAATCTTATGTGGTCTGGTATGACCAGTAGCTTATGGTGTGGTTAGCTAATATTAGCAAGCAACAGAAAACATGTGAGGATGTAGAAGGACCTTGACCCCCCCGGATTCAGAGTGATGCCAATCCATCCCCTCCACTGTCCCTCCTAGGGACAGTGGAGGGGATGCACATACACAATCCATGATTTAGAATAAGAATATTTTTATCACAAACCATTGGCCCAAATTACGAAAGTATTTGAGTAATATTTAAAGCCCAAATTACACAAAGTAACTAATTGAGTTGAAATCATTTACTGACAGCTTAGTCCCCCCCAGTTCAAAAATCCCATCTGTCCCCCTGAATGGAACAGTATTATGTGATGGTAAAATGTAAACATTAGGATGGTCTGATCTGCTGTCGTCTGTATCATGAAATTTAGACTGAAAACAAGACAGAGTTTTCCAGGAATCCTAAAATTAAAGTGGCCTAAATTATCCACCTCCAGGACAACTGAGCCTACTCAGTCTATTGACAGGGATTGTGAGATATGACTGAAAGCTTGGGAGAACCAAGTATGTGGTTGTTAGGTAGGAATGTAATGATATGGAAAATTTTTTATCTTGATAATAGTGACCAAATTATCACGGTTATCGATATAATTGCGATATTCTTAAATTGAAGCGTTTCTTCAGTGTAAATTTAAATTAACACTTAAACTAATTGAAAACATCATAATAAAACATTAAAAATACGATTTCTTGAGCTAAAGATGCAGACAGCCGTTAATATGGACTCAGCTTGTCATTATCAGTAACCATAATCACCGTTCTTTTCAGTGTTCATCTGGATCAGCCATCATATTAAATGAACATGTTTACATTATGTCACGTTGCCTTACATTGTGTCGGCTCCGCTCAGTGGACCTGAATGACCGGGTGCTTGCAGTGTTACTGTAGAGAGCTGTTAGTGTGTGTGAGCTGAGTTTTACAGTGGATGCTGCTCCCACACCTTTGACATGGTCTCGCGCTCCTTTTTTTCTGTCTTTCCTCGGCTTTGCTCTGTCTCTCCGCTGATCGCTCCACTGAATTCAGGGGTCTTGTCCAATCCAAAATACGCCCATATACTAAGGATTTTTCTTTTTTTCTTTCCGCCAGGCTTTTGATCTAGATCCCTACATTACAAGCTACATACGCCCTGTGCCTGCATCGGGAGACTTGAGTGAGGCTTTTATTACATATAGCGATTATCCACCTAGATAATGTGATTAATATACACACAGAGGGTCAGTACTGCCACCTCAAACTTTTACCAAGATAAACTGTAATACTGGTAATCGTTACATCCCTATTGTTAGGTTGGGTTTTTTTTTTCCAAGGTCAGAATCAGAATCTTTACCTCTTACCCTCATTCAACCCGTCATGTCACTAAACCCATTTGTATACATGAGCAGTTGATCTTTGTCCCTATATCAGATAAATCTGAAACATCTTACCCAACAACAACATTTGAAATCTCTTCACACTATTTGTGACTAATGCACAGTTCTGGTCCTGGATCAGTCTTTCTCTCCTGGTGAACCCCAGAGCTGCTGTTGCTGCAGCACAAAGTTGTTGAGGTGTGAATGTAAGCAATACCTGAACAACGACAGAACAGCCCGTCTAAGCTTAGGGCTGCTAAACCCTCGCACAACTGCACATGGTCTCCAGCGATGTATATGACCTAACTAGGATAAGTAATAGGTAATAAAAGAGCAGTGCAGGAATTAAGGCAGAGGCGAAGAGGGCCTCTTTGAAGATGCGCTGTTGCAGGCCTGAATATGTATATAGAAGAGAGTAATGCTGAGTTGCTGGATTTCATCGAAAGGGTTATAGGACCCTCCGGGATTCTGACTTGGTATCTGGGTTGACAAGGCTCTACTTTAGCCTGCAGCCAACAAAGCGAAGGCTCTCACAGCGAGCAGTTGGGGGAAGCGAGATAACCGGGGAGTGGGTGGGAACTGGCTGACATTTATGAACACGCAGGCATGGAAATGTATGCGGATACCCACATACAGTACAGTTTCTATCAGATATTCAAAATGGAACTAGGAAAAAGAGGGAACTGGCTGTGAGAAACTATGCATACAGTATATTCATGGAATGATTTTTGGGGATTGGAGAGAAGAATACATATTTTAAACCTGGAGATATTCATACATTATCCAGCATTTGTCATACTCATGAAATCTTTTCCCATTTATCAGATATTTCAGCCAAACGCAAGGAATCTATTGAATCCACACATGCTACATGAAGTCAGTTAGACCCGTAATCAATTTCCATCTCCCCTTAATCATACACACACACTGTACACCTCCTCCTCCACCACCACCTTCTCCTTTCATGTGGAGCTAATTAAGTAACTGTGTTGCTGTTAATTAATTACAAGCCTGCGCTAAAGGCCCCCTGCTCATTTGGGCAAATTAACAACATCCTTATTATTGTTGCTGTCTAAGGAGCACCCTAATTCTGGGCAATGGTGTGTGTGTGTGGGTTGTGTGTATGTGTGTGTGTGTGTGTGTTGCAGGTGTCTTAAGTATAGAAAGAACCTGATGCTTTTTGTATTTTCTGTATCAGTGTTGCTTGGTACCAGCGCGGAGACACTCATTCTTCTACCCCACACTTTCACATCCTCCCCATGTATTTGTTAAGTTATTGTGTCCAGCTATTCACATTCCCCTCCCTCCCTTGTTCTCACACCCACTCTTCCATCAGTCCATCCAACCAGCTTTCCATGACCAAAAATAAAGATCTAAAACAAAGCACAAAAGGGACCCCCTATGTGGTTGGCCTGGTGGCTGTGTTTTGGTGAAAGCTTCCAGCTGGTGGAGTTTGAAAGTGCCAAATGGGGTGAATTGAGCCAGTGTACAATAAACCAAACTATTCCCCCGTCTAGCAGGTCTGGACGCTGAACCTGTCCAAGATTACTACCATCTACACCATCTGGGCATGAAGGAACTGATGGCCATGTCTTGGTCTCAGCCACAGCACTGGATAGGACTGTGAGTTTTCCTTCCTATCTGACACATTTCCAGCCCAACAAAACATATTAAATCACATTATATAATGAGCTCCAATAATGAAGGACATGAAGGGCTGGGACTGTGTGGAGAGATCAGTTCTACATTGGGTAACTCTTAGTTTGAGTTTGCTCTGGTCCCAGCTTTGATTTAATGTACAAGCAAACTCACTATCTCATTGATGTGACCTGCTTTGCTCCTGTTTTAAAGGCCAATTGATCCACTGTACAGCTAGAATTGATTGGTACTGCTGGTGTTGATAAGAGGACTGATAAGTAAAATGGGAAATGTGTCATCTGTCATTGGGGTTGGACATCGTTTGAATTTTAATGATTCTGTTTCCAATTCCAATTCGAGGTCCTAACGACTCTCAACTCCGATTCTTTTAAGAGGTAGGGTAAAAAAAAGTTTGCATGGTCTTAATGAGGGCGCTAACCTGAGTTCTTTTTTGTCCTTGATCGTACATACCTCGGTGTGTGGGAGGCTGTGCAGGCAGAAATGACTTCTTCTTCTTTGTTGCTTTTCAGCGGATTCTTCTTTCTTGTTTTACCAGCGGTTAGCAACAAACCAAAGATGAAGCACGAATGGGAATTGTTTAATGGAATTGAAATTAAAACTTCTATACGATTAAAATGGAATCAATTTTCGATTCTCGATGCCCAACCCTATCTGTCATTTGGTTTACA
Source organism: Selene dorsalis (assembly GCA_900303245.1). NCBI lineage: Eukaryota > Metazoa > Chordata > Actinopteri > Carangiformes > Carangidae > Selene > Selene dorsalis. Next base: position 9,025 of record OMNW01007831.1, read on the forward strand.
AACATAAACATGACACATAACTCTCAGGGGTTAAACATGTCAGGTGACACAGATCTGGTCAGCCAGCAAAGCAGGATATCTTCCCTTTGGAAGTTTTGTCAGCAGTATTCATTGATAATTTTCTGCATCAATACACCAAGCTCATTCCATTTTTTGCACAGCACATAGACTCCACTCCCCTGTGGTTGCCTGCGACACTTAACAAGCATGATGTTCTTGTCACCCTGCCACTTCTCTTTCCTCGTACATTGTCACTTTCATGTGTCAATCACAAACAGTATTTCCATATGTTAGAATATCAGCAATGTTCAGTGGAGCTCTCTTCACATACAGTAAGTGGCAGAAACGACAGTGAGGCTTTAATGTGGTCACACAACTAATTGGAGAGGTTGATCAAGTGTTACAAGTGAGGTGATATCATTTGGTCTTACTCTACTCATGTGCACCTTCCTGTGTTCCCTCAGAGTTTCCTCCTCTGTCCCTGAGTTTTGATGTCTGATTGTTGGCTGCTGTTTCCCTCCAACGGCAATTGATTTCTTAGGGTCAGTGTATTTTAGCAGCCACCCTCTTACTCCTGACATCTGTGATTCATTACAGTGGAGAGCATAATTGCCTGTGACTTCCAGTTATTTGTCAGGAGCATCAAGACGATAACTACTGGGATCATTATTCTTTTCCCATGAATTAGCAGTAACCCTCAACAGCCGATGCCAAGACAAATACCTCATATTATTGGTTTATTTATGGGTGAGATTCAATTACAGGGCAGCAAAGGTGTGTTGTAAACAGATTAAGCTGAATGAGACCTTAACAGGGTTACTCCGTGCATGTAACACAGCTGGCTGTACAAAGGTGGTGGTAGCACCTGGCCAAGAAGCAGAAGTTGTTTGGAAACAGCTGCACGCTCATCCTGTCACTCTAAAGAGTCTTTTTTCTGTTTGACTGATAACTCTCATTCAGACTCATAAGTAGGTTCATTTAACCGTGATTCATGTCTGACTGATTGCATTGCATTGTATTCCAGCAGCACAGAGAGTGACAGACAGGGGGGTGGGGAAAAAGAGGGGGATATGTTTAAGTTAGCCTTGACCCTAATAAAGGTCACGTGGCTGTCAGTGGTACTGCACTTAGATGGCTTAAAAGATTTATTTCCACCCCAGGGCACAGTGGCATGGCAGCAAAGTGGATACATGAAAAATAACAAAGGAGGTTTCTACAAGGGACAGTGTTTTTCTATACAGAGAGTTATGCTGCTTTTTATAGGTTTTATTGCTCATAGGAGTTTTATGTTCCCTGCTGAACTGACATTTTGAGTTTGCGACTATATGCACCCAGTTCCCCTTAAACTTCATGTTCTTTCGCAGCGTGTGTGTATGTGTGTGTGTGTGTGTGTGTCTGTGTGTGTGTGTGGCAGCAATTAATTATACTGCTTAACTCATCTGCAGGACATCACAATTTAGACAAAGGAAAAGTCAGTCAAAGAGCACAAATGCTTCGTGCAGTACAGTGCAGTATGTACTGAACCAGATCCTCATGTGGGAACAGTGAAACACAGGCCAGTCAGATCACATCAGGGCTTGTAATAAACTGCGAGGCAGCCTCCTCACCACTGATTGCACTGACCCAAATTAACTGCATCAACAACAGAGTGAGGGCAGATGGGGCAAATGTGGTTGGGTGTGAGAGTAGGGGTTCATCAGAGCTGTAGCCACACAACCACAATATGAGCTAAAACAGTGTTCTGGTCTCCTATAATCTGAAAACTACCTGATGGAAAATTATACACACAAAAATATGGAAACTAAACTAAATGATGGAGACAGGTAAAACTAAAAAGAATGAATGGTAATGTGTCCACACCTGGATAAACAGCTTGGTTGGCGTCATCTGTGATGCAGGTTGATTGTGAAGACTTGTGTTCACATCCATGTGCATGAGTGTCTACAAGGCTGACTTGTACTAACCGCACACATCTGCATATACATACACAGCAATGGACTTTTTGTAAACAATTATGAATGCCTCAGGTGATTTACAAATCACATGTGGTGTGTGTGTGTGTGTGTGTGTGCTCTCACTGAGTACAGTGTGATCATAGTCTCTCGGACAGAGACAAATTCGAGAAGGATGAAGTTGTCGACACCTTCCCACTGTGTCTAGAGCAGTGTGTGTGTGTGCTCTGCCATGATACCTGACTGAAAACATGAACACACACATTTACTTAAGTGTCCAAAACAAAAAGTCCCATCCCCATGAATACATATCAGCCTCTCTCCTTCCACCTCTCTCTGCATCTGCAGAGCCACAAGTCAGAAAAACAAACTGTCATGCAGGTTTGTGTAAACCTTTCAGAGCCAAATATTTTTGTCTGTGTTTGAGGGAAACGTATTCCTATCTAGCAGCTCCCCAGCTCAGACACATGTTCATCCAGAGATCAGGCCCCACAGTCCAGCACTGGCACTGCAGTGGCCCTCTGAAATCTGCTGCCTGTCTGTCCAAGTCACAACCACACACAAAGTACAGGCATGCATCTGACATCCGCATACATTGCTTAACATTCTTTTACTATCTCAGTGCACTTCCAAAATACCAAGAATTTCAGGCCAACACCACCTTCGACCGCCTCGTGCACCCTGCCACGTCCAACACCTTTTGTTCAGTCAGCTGAATGCAATGCAGCTGACTAGCACTAGAATTCCTCACCTTGTTGAACGCTGTCTGGCCACATCAGCATGTCATGCATGAACGTGAGACTGCGCAAGACTGCCTCCTACACCAGTGTCCTTCTGGGCTGTTTAAAGCTGGTAAATGTCAGAACGTGTTGTGGAGTCAGTTGCTGGACATGTCTGACATTAACACAGTTTGATACTGGACTTGACAGTGAATCTGAGCCTGCTTCTAACACACAGTTTGTTTCAATATTACTGATTGTATTTGAAAATGTTTCAATTCCATAAATCTTAAACAAATTCATTTCAATATCAATTTCACATGCATACATGCAGAATGTTTTGATGGTCACTCTGCAACATATTACTGAATAAATATAAATGTCTGGGCTGACTGACCCGCCTGAGGGGACAAGGGCGCTGCCATATATCCAATCCATACCGGAAGTCACAACTGGAAGTTGGGCTTTTTTCGTGTATCTGTTCAGGTCCGTACTGAAAAACGGACCATCAACGGTAGATCAAAGAGACGGTGGACACTTCTATTACTTATTATCTATTACTTATTATTATTATTATTATTATTATTATTATTATTATCTATTACTTCTATTAGCCGATATTAATTGGTTAAGATAAATGACATATATATATAGCCCCAGGTGTTAGCACTTAATGTGGATACACAGGAGAGCTATAGTGTAGTTATAGTATGATCAATGTTCAGTATGTCAGTTTGTATTACATGTTCTCTAATAAGTGATCTGTAAAGTTTACCAGATCTCAATATTGACTTCTCCTTCTCTCCACCTCAAGGTATGATTGGGCAACTTTACTGTAACTGAAAAACCTGCAAGACAAGGAGTGACCACTCTACTGGCTGAAATTATGATGGCCACTGGGAACAGTTCAGGCTTTTCCTTTGTTTTTTTCTGTCTTTCTTTGTTTCTCTATTTTTGTAACACAATGCTATGGTTATGTAACTCCATAAAAGGTTCTCAGCATAATATTGTAATGTTGTGTTTAACTGGATTCCAGAAATAAAACAGATTTAAGAGAATACATCTGACAACAGGAAAGTCTAATTATTACATTAAGTTAATAGTTAAACCTGAAAATGAACACATCTCCAGACCCAGGAACTGCCTGTTCTTTTGCAGTAACACATGTCTGGGGCCATTTGTGTTGCTCATGATGCCCACTCTCATCCCTGAAGATCCCTGGTGGGTAAGGAAACCACCAAACAACCAACATAGATATATAATTGTATATGTGTTTTATTTAAAAAAAAAAAAAAATTAAAATTAACCATGCTAATGTAAAAGTAAGTATGATATTTGTTGTGCCCATAGTAGTCTGCATGTTGAAACTGTAGCCTAATAAATGAGTGCTCACCTTATTTAATTGTTATTTTTACGTTCTAGTGTGAATGATGTGTGAGAAGCGTCCCCCCACCACCAGCTCCACACACACACATACATTGTGTTCACATTGTTTAATATCTTATTAATTTTAATTGTAAATTGATAAAACATTAATATTGTTACTAGGTGATTATTATTTTTGTCTTCTAATTACTAACTTCTCAGTTTTATGTACTGTGAAGTCATGTGAATGATTGTTTAAGTGTTTTAAATGTGGCTACTTCATGCAAAATAAACACAGGGAAGACAAACGTCCTCTTACCTTCCGTTACAGTAACTCAGTTGGTTTAATATATATACTTTCATAAATTCTCGTTTTATGGCGGATTGCACACTAGGTAGACCAGATTCCCAGTATGGAGCGGCAAATAATATACACAAATAAGACCAACTTCCAGTTGTGACGATGGAGTACATTTTATTTACAGGCACCATGCCTTCTCACTCATAAACCTCATTCCTGTACGAATACGAATATGAATTACTTTCACTCCCAAAGGGAAATTCATTTGTCTGTCAGCTCATCTATTATTTAGAATTAAAAAGCCTGATGGCTGTGGGTATAAAAGATCTTCTGTATCTCTCTGTCCTGGTACGAAGAGAGAGGAGCCGTCCACCACTGCTGCTTCTTTGATCCATCAAGGTGTTATGAAGTGGATGATCCATGTTGTTTAGGATGGCCTCCATCATCCTCATTGTGTATCTCTCCACCACTTCCCCCAGAGAGTCCATCTTTACTCCAATCACAGAGCCAGCCTTCTTAACAAGCTTATCCAGCCTCTTTGCCTGCTTATTTCCCCAAACTTCCTCCCCAACCGAGTAGAGAATAAATTAAAGCACTTGCCACCACAGACTGATAGAACATCTGCAGCATTTTACTACAGATGTTTAGTGATCTGAGCTTCCTTAGGAAATAGAGGCAGCTCTGCCCCTTTTTTGTAGAGTGCATCAGTGTTAAGGGACCAGTCCAACTAATTATCCAGGTGTACACCTAGATATTTATAGGATGTCACCACCTCAGTATCCACTCCACAAGTGTTCACTAGCTG
>OMNW01007832.1:0-19659 GCA_900303245.1 Selene dorsalis
TAATTTATACGCATTTTCATGTATAAATAATAACATATGAAAAGTGAATGTGAAGCAGAGACAGCTACAATGGCTGCCAGTCAATATCGACCGCTTGTGCAAGTGAATCACATTCATTTATAATTTTAACAAAATTAATTTTGACTGAGACACTGAGCGTTTGCTCCCTCAATCCACATAAATATTGAAAAATATTTTCAGACTCAGAAGGGGCTTGTCCTGAAGAAGCACAAAGACAGACTCAACCAGAGCTATTGGCAAAGGAGAGTACATAGAAACCTAAGAAAACACAGGGGAAAACTGAACTGTCCAACCAGTGTGCTATCTATCCAACTGATTGGTTTTGAATATTTCCAGGCCATAGCTGTGCTGTGGCTGCAGAGCCGGTGGAGATGGTCAGGGAAGGGAGAGCAGCTGAGGAAGGAGAGGGATGTTGGAGAGAAGGAGCCGGGCAGCAGCCAAGATGCAGCTGCAGAAGAGCCAGCGAGGTGAGATTGACAGCAGCAAACACCGAAGATGTGACGTGGACGACGGGCTCGATTTGGAAAATTTTGTCCTACATAATTGCTAATGGCTGATCTGGCACTCACACAGGACAGGAGAGGAAGACCCATCTATGTTATGTCATAAAGGAGGGAAAATGATCCAAACTGGACCGGTACCTTTGCATTTTCAATGCATGGACATAGGGCCCACGCAGCACTGGACTGGACCTCTGGACTGGGGTTTTTCAATAAGGACCAAACCAAACGGACTCCATCCAGCCGGTCAATGATTCTGCAGAGAGGGGGAGAGACAGAGAGCAGGTGTGAGACAGGAGGGATATGAACAAACTAAGATTAAACAAAACCAAAAGTGTTAAATTGTGGTTTTATTAAGATCCTTCACACTTGAGAGATAAAGACGTGTGGTTTTTTTTTTTCTTTTTCGAGCTCTTGCCGCATGAGTCTGTCCAGCAGCAGCTCAACACAACAACACAGCCAACGAGACCAAAGCATCGATCGATTTCAACAATGTCTTTTCATCACAACTTCAGTCCTCCTCATTTCCTCTCCAGGCTTAAAAACCCACCCACTGTCTGCTCACTCAAATCACTCTCCACGGTAAAAAGCTTGGCGATGCACGGGCCAGAGGTTAACTTACATACATCTGCGTATAGTGCTTCATACATGGATCTATAAATAGCAAGTGAGACAAACTTACACTTTATGTTGGTGGCTTGTTTTTCAACCGGAGCCAAAAAGAGGACCTCTTTCCAAATCAAACAGAGCCAGAGACAGGTCGCTCTGTATTTCATAGAGTCTGAGTGAAGTTTACTTAAGCATGAGCTGTATTTCATGCTGTATACATGACTGTAGTCAAAACTGCAGTCAGGGTCTGGGAACCCAGAGAATTACGCCACAGTGCACCCGTTGTCTGGTATAAATAACATGTAACGTGTTCCCCATGTGTGCTTCCACCAACAAGGCCGACATTGAATGCTGTCATAATTACTTAAACACTCCCTAATCACAGTATCTCCGTGACTGGCAACGAGCGAACACTCATCAGGGACGTCCCCTGCGCCATCTGTCTTCCGTTTGCACATAAATCAGTCTAGAGGGATCATAACATCAGATTCCAGTGCGCGGGGCCTCTTAAATCCGGACCAAAAACAAAAGTGAAGCGTCATATCACCCGCCAAAACAGCTCCATCTTAGCATGAAGCAGGTATGAAACAGATTAGCAATGAAGTTGCATCTGACAGTGATGGATTAGAGGAGGAGACCACAAACCCTGGAGGCATTAGACAACGTGTGTTCACTCTTGTAGATACACAGGATTCATTGGGAGGAAGTGCTATGTCATTAACCACACACTGCCTACTGGTTGAGAATAAAAACAAACTTATGAGTATTTCATGGAAAACTTGAAAGTGATCATTGCTTGTTTCTGGGCTTTCAGTAGTTATGGATGACCTGAATCAGAATGATGATGAGAGAATGATTGCCTTGATCAACAGAGTGTGGTATTTGAGAAAAAAAGTTTTTTGTTGGTTAAAAATGAAGTCATGTTAACTGACAGGAAGGGCCGTAGCTGTCTGCATGTTGTTGTGAATTCATCAGCGTGATATTTGTCGGCAAACCAAGCGCCATCAAAACACTGGGAATGTGAAGAACAGCTCTGGCCACATTGGGTTGGAGCATGAAACAATCAAAGGAGAGCTGTGTTCGTTGCTCAGCAAACTTCTGTACACACACTGTGCATGTCCCAGAATAAGCCATCACCACAAGTGGCCATTGAAATCTAAACTTTAGTGTAAAGAGTAAAAAATTACAAGGTCCAGTCCAAATATATATACTCATAATATACCGTGAGAAAACACAGAGAACATGTTGAACCAGTCTAAAACACTTCTCCTCTTGTGTGAAGTTTACCACAGTTGGTGGCTTTATTTTGACATGCTTCACTTTTTATTCACCCCATTGTTTTCTTGCCCACAAACAAATGTAATAGGCTCATATGATAGCATTAACAGCTAACTAGCAGCGTGAATTCAGACATTAAGCTGTATTTGTGTCCAGTGCTAATTAAGAATGGTCTTGTATTCCATAACAGCCTTGTAAAAGCAGATGGGAGGCACAGTGTTGTGCAGCATTGTAGAGGGTGAGGTTACATGAACATAGAACAAAGCTTGCTCTGCACTGTGGTTCACCGTGTTTTCCCAGCCATGTAGTCTTGGACAGGGCAGGGCTTTAGGTATGTTCATCTGACCAGCTCGAGTCTTGACAGTGACCGCAAGGCTATAGTAAAACACTGGGAATTAAACCACAACCATATTTAACACAGCAGGTACAATAAACAAAGCCTTTAAAATCTGCCATTAAGCTGGGGGATGAAAGAGGAGCCTACCTGCATAATTACAAATTAAAAGAACATAGATTTCTCCGAGCATCAGCTCATGACAGGTTAATAGTACAGCAGTTGGTGTCATTCCCTTGTCATAACATATGACATCAAGACATGGCCAAGAATATGTGTTTAGAGCTAATTCAGTAATGACAGTGAGTAAGCCACTAATCGCATTTTAAGAGACACCTCACATGGGGCCGTTTGCCTTGTGTAAACCAAAGCCTGCGTTGGCTGGTTGGATGTAGTGGAAGAGAGAGAGACAGAGACTTACGCCATGTTATCCTTGTCTGTGGCACAGGCACCCACCGCCCTCGTCACATTCACAAGCAGCGCCTGTGCAAACGGCATAAAAATAAAAAAAGATACACACTTCAATCAGAAACTCGTCTGTTAAACGTGACACGGCTGTACGGAGCGAGGGAAGAGCGAACGTGCCTCGTTTGTTCCAACCAGCAGGTTAACTAGCGTCTTGATGCCTCCGCACTTGTTGATGATGGCCTTGCTGGCAGGTATCTGGGCGAACTCTCCCAGGGCCCCCACGACATTCACCAGCACCTCCTCAGGCTGATCAGTGAGCAGGTGGACCAGCGTCTCCAGGGCTTTGTGCTTCTGAAACCTTAGAGAAGGAACAGAAGCAGAGGTCACAATACTTAATCACTTCACATTGATTCATGTATTACATCAAACGATAATAAACAAGAAAAGGTTGAACATGCTGATGTGGAAGTCATGTGTGAGCCCCAGACTCTTACGGATGCATCACCTGGGAACCATGAATGTCTATATCAAACTCAGTGCCAGAGTTTGTGTCACTTGCAGACAGACTGACAGACCAACGCTGCCACAGCTGGAGCCACAGCACTAATGCTATCAACAGTGTCAGTGACAGGTAGCAGTTATGGAGCTCTCAGTCTCAGGGGCACAGATGTCTCACTGTGTTCCAGCGGTACAAGCAGTTTTCCCACGAGTGCTCACAGTTGTCCCTTGTACGTACTTGTGCACAACCGAGCAGCTTTGCTGTGGCTTGGAAACTCTCCCTCCCTCTTTTGCCATGATTTTGCCTTGTTTGCCAGGGCTATAGAGTGGTAAACTATAGTAAACATTTAAAAGGGATATAACGTGGTTAAAAAAAACCTCAACAAACCTCTGATGTACAGTTAAGTTCTACGACTGTTTTTATTCACAGTTACGGTTGCTGGCATCATTGTCCGTAAGCTATTGTAGATGGCCAAGGTCATTTGGTTTTGGTCAGGGTCCACTGACAGACAGCCTATTCTTGCAAGTGAAAACACTGCTAATGAACAGAGAAGCTGCCAAAGTTAACTTCAGTGAAATTCACCATAAAGAAAAACAATGGTTTTTCTATGCCATCACTGAAGTGTCATCTGCAGTTGACTACAGTAGAATTATCTTGTAATAACAGACATAACTTTTGATAAATGAATGGTAAGTCATGTCTATTTTTGTTAAGCCAGTCCCAACTCAAGTAATTACGTGATGGCAGGAGTAGCATTACACAAAGCTGCCTGAAGCAGCTCCTACTGCAAACACTGGGCTCCGCACAACTGGAAGTTTATTAAGGCCTGTCAGAAGACACAGGAACCACAGTGAGGCTTCTGTGCAGCAGATTTCTATGATTGATTGTCTGCCTTTTCCTTTCCCCATTCATCTGCACTAGTCGCATGTTCAACTAAGAGTGCAGAAAGCTTAAGTGCTGACTGACTAACCAGGGTTGTTAAGCCGGCCTAAGTGAGAGTAAAACACTTCAGGGAGCAGGAGATGCTCGGTAACAATCACGAGGAGGGAGAGAGACGCTCGATTAACCTGAAGTTTAACAGACAGCTGGATGTGTTTGACACAAAACAGGCCAAGCAGTGAATAACTTGGGTGAGCACAGAAGTTTTGCAAGGAGAAGTATGATTTGGAGGGACAATTATGGTCTGCTCATCATAGGACTGGAACAGAGGTAAGATGGAGGGGTAGTCAGTAATTGGAAGAGAACCCCACAATCTTGACCCTAAACATTACTGCTCTGGCAAATAAGAGTCCAAGACTTGGCAGCTGCGACTTTCCATTGCAAAGTTATTCACTCGCTCCTTTGTTCAGGCACTTTACAGCATTTCTGTGTCTGTAACACCTCCGTACACAGGCCCCTCGCAACCACATATCGATGCATCCATTAATTATGTTTCAGTGTTTCCAAGCAGGACTTATACAAAAGGTAGTACATACAGTACGCTGCAGCCTTGGCACAGGTATCTCATCTCTGCAGTGTAAACGGATACAACTAACATAAGCTTATGTGGTATTTCAACAAACATGCTTTAGGTTATGAATGTAATTGTATTTCAGAGCATCGATCATCTCTCATTCTGATGCATCATTAATCATGAAAATGGTTAACACATGCCGCTACTTGTCTTGAGTGGAGGTGCCCCCCTCCCACCCCCAGACCCCTATACTGTCCAGACCATGCAACTCATCAGTCACATAAAAGAGGAGAAAATCATGTTGTTTGCAGAGGGCGGCGAGGTCTGTTTCATTTGACCGTGTACTTAATGAAAGAAAAGAGGAAAATATCCACTCTCTGCCTCCTATTATTGCTGCAGCAAACTCTATTCCAAAATGATTTTCATTTTGGTGCACCACTCAGCCTGTGATTGATTCTGAAATGAGCGCATGCCCCTAAAACCCTGTCACCATTAGCAGCCTTTCCTTTTTGACAGTAATGGCTCAGTCACTTCATTCCAAGCTTTTGCCTGACCTCGACATTTTAAGTGATTCAAATAAGCCCGAGAGAGTACGAAAAAACAGATCCACTTACACATTCGAGTGTGCATTAAAAACATTTGCTGTGCATCATGCCGGTTTCCTCCTGATGAGGAGGCCAATTTTCACCTTCATTCACACCCAACTTCCCACATCATCCAAAAAAACAAAATAAAACATAACACACAGAAGAAGAAAAAAAAAAACCTCCACAAAACGTGAACTCACTTCATATTGCGGGCTGTTGGGAATCTCGCTAACATACCTCTGTGACATGTTAAATTTAGACTTGTGATATTTTGTGTTTGTTAATGAAGTGTCACTAAATGTGCTTCACATGTGATTATAATTATTTCTATTATTGTTATTATCAGTGGTAGCATAACTGTTTTACATCGCAGCGGTGTGACAAGTCATTACGTATGGCACAAGGCCTGCGCTGGCAGCAAGTGTATTAAGCTGCCACATTACTCATGGCCAGTGCAGTTAACTTGTTTTATCATCACGCCAAGCTGCAGTCAGAAGGGCTCCTTAGCTGTGCCAGTGCTGTTGTTTTTATAACTGTTTTTTTTTTTTTAAATTTATTAATAAGCCATTTTAAAAGCTCAATTTTCGAGCATGAAAAAAGAACCGTCCGTCTAAGTAATGATCATGCTGTTCTCTTAATAATGATAAATAATCACGGTTTCCCTCTTGACATGGCTTAAATAGACAGCGATCTGTCCATCCTGCTTTGAAGGAATGTTATCGTCATGCTTCTGCCTCTGCGCAGGAATCCTCGCTTAACTCAATGTGGCAGCAGACACTCAGTTCCAGTTGGGAGGACTTAACTTAGACTTTAAATGTAGGATATCATTCTGTCAGTTATGAAATATGACGTGCAGAGAGATCTGCATGTGTGCTACCGAGCGCTTTTCTTGTTATTTTTAGAATTCCACTGCAATTTGAACTACACAGCATTTCTGAGTCAGAGGAAAAACATTTTCACATAATCTCACCTCAGCGAAAATCCGTAAACCTCAAAAACAATCTTTATCATAAAAATGATTAAAAGACAACGTCTTGTAACGTTCTGTGCTGCACTGCAGAGAGAGAGAGAGAGAGAGAGAGAGAGAGAGAGAGAGAGGGGTTTCTGAATTGATGAATATGTTACCGAGGTATTAAATCACTGCATGTTTTCATATGTTATATCCCCAGCCTCACACTGAATAAGAAAATAAACACAGCTTAATCATTCGTTCAAGGGAGCACTGGAGGAAATGTATGGGTCTGCCAGGGCACAGACTCGGGGCATTATTTATTTTAAAGGGAAAAAAATACTGACTTAAAAATCATCTGACACTAAAGTGCAAAGTCAAGAACCCTTCCAGAAATGTCACCGCTGAGAGGACCAAGCTAACTGGCACTTAAATAAACCTCCGCTATACATGACAAATGATTAAAGGCTCTGTCAGGCTGCGTCTTCTGACATTAGAAAATCACCGTCTCCAGGCTGATTCTTTCAGTATGCCTGTGATTGGTTCAGCACTAACAGGCCCTGACTAACATATCACTGGAGTCTATAAAATCAGCACGTTCACTTCAGCTTTTGTTAACGGTGGAAAAGGCAGAATTCTAGCGGCAAACGGCCACATAAAAGATCAGAGTTAATAGGATCCGTACAAAAACTTTACATTTAATGCAAATAATCACTTCAAACGGACACAGTGGTAAAAAGAAAGGCAGACATGACAACAGCATACAAATGGAAAAAGTTACACAGCTGGTGATGAATGAACGCAAGACCCCATAAAAGTAACATATGTGATGATGGCATGACGACGCTAAGGCACGCGAGTGGACTGAGCCCTTGTGTTCTGTATCCTCTGCTGCTATTAATATATTCACATTCTATAACCACATCAGCTTAGAAATCCTATTTTCCAACAGTTAAGGGCACGTGTGGGTAAAATGTCTAATTGCTATTAACCTCCTTCTACAATGAGACTCATTAGATTGCCGTCCTTGCGCACAGCGAGTGATTTGTCAAAGTCACTCTCGTCTGTTAGCACTAATTACACACATGCAGTCATACATCTGAAAAGATATGGATACAATGTGTTTCTGTATCTCTGCTGTGTTCACTGTTCGTTGTGTCTTTCTGTGTGTGTCTGTGTTTTAATGAGAGGTAAAAAGGTGAGAGCCCTAAGTCCGGTCATACTTAGCCACGTTCTCCACACTGATGGAACACTTCCAGATGGCCCCGGTGGCGGCGGCCAGGAGCTGCTTGTTGTTCACCTTGGCCAGCAGTGAAACCAGGGGCTGCAAACCGTTGTATGTTCGCACTAAGTCACGGGTTTGCTTGTCCTCTGCACACTGCAAAAGTAAAGAGAAAGGCTAAAAAATCTGTATTTATTCCGGTTTATTCTGTATAAGAGTGTAGAAGTGTGGAAGACAGGTACCTTGAAGATTGCACTGGCACAATGCATTTGTAGCTCATCACTGTCACTGTTCAGGTTCTTGACCAAGTCTTTAATCATGCCCTCGGTCTGAATGGCGATCCTGTAGCTTTCCTGTAGTCACACACCAACAGAGGAACAGAAACATGAACACTTTAAATTACATCACATGTGCTGCAGCACTGAAGGATTTATTTCCCAGGCCGCCCTCTTCACCTCTGAGGCACACTCCTGCAGGGTGCCCACCACAGGGATGAGCATGTTCTCATCCCGAGACTTGAGCAGTCGTCCCAGCAGCGGAGTGCCTCCAGCCCTGTGGATGGCCTTCTTGTTCTTGGTGCTCTTGCTGCAGCTCCACAGCGCTAACACGCCACAGCGGGCCACCTCTACATCCTTCTCTCCTCCTCCTAAATTACAGCTAACGTCCAGCAGCTTTACCTGAGCGGAGACACAAGGTACACAAACATACACGTGGATAAACACAAACATTAACTAACATGTGTGCAGAGAGCAGGCAGACCGCATGTGTTTCAGCAGAAAACGTCACACACACACATTTACACAAACTTGATGAACTTGACATAAATGCTAAAGCTCTGAAAATTCTCTTTCTGGATTGAGGTGATAATGTTTGGTGTCAGAAGGGAATAGCAAGTTGTTGGCTGTGATTAAGGGTATAATTAAAACTCTATTACCACAGAGTCTGCACGGATGAAAAAGCCAGAGATGTTAGGAGTGGAAAACTGTCAGCATAGATGTTAATGTTAGGCCTGAAAATCCCAGTGTGACGGTTTATGGCCATCATTCAGGGTTCTAATACATCGTTCCTGGCCAGTGAGATGGAGTAGGCAAAGCTATTACCCACAGCACAGTTCAAAGGTGGTCTTGTAGCATAGCATGAAATTAATCTGCCTACGTGAGTGACTTGCACATGAGAACATCCGATTTGGGGCTGAGGAAAATATACAAGGCATGCGGGCTTTAATCACAGGTCCCTCTGTCAACAAACATGAATGCAGGTCAGAGGATGTAAAGCACATTCTATCTGTTTCACCACCACCGTTTCTGGGGCCTTTTTTGCAAGTGGATGGGCCACTGTCTGGCATCTGCTCCGCAGAGTGAAGTGGGCATGGGTGGATGATTGATTTGCTGTTCATTGAAACACTTCAGCAAAGTCTGAAAATGTGCTTTACGCTTTAAATGAAAGACAAATAATAATCATAACAAAACCATCCTTCTTTTTTCCCAAACCTTCCAAGGTGTCTGTGGTTTAAAACCAAATGTCTGTACTAAATCAACAACACAGCTGACACCATCATGGACTGTGGGGATATCATTTTTGTTTCAATAATGCCAAAACAGAAAGATCAGGTTCTGGTGTGTAGTTTTCTCTGCTGCACTCTGCTGTGCCGGCAGCACAGAGATCACATTACACCATTTGAATTTACATTTCTCTGTCTACAAACTCACCAGTTTCTTTATGCCGCCGTACCGCCTGACCGTTCTCCTTGCTCGGCGGAACCTGGCCACGTTCGCGATCGTCTCGGCGGCTAAGGCCTTGAGCTCCTTCACCGGTGAGTCCAGAATCCTTACGATGTTCTGCAGACCGCCCATGTCAACGATGGTCTGACGGATCTGCACGTTGTGACTGATCTTTCTCAGAATTTTCAGTGATCCGATCTAAACGAACACACATACAGAAAACATCCCCAGTAAGAATGATAGTTTATAAATGATAATTTAGTTGGTGGAAACTGTGCCGGGTGCCAACATAAAGCACCCAACTAATAATAAATAATAATGATAAAAACAGATTTAAGACGCCCACACACGTCATTAGGCAAACTGGAGAGTAATTGCTACCCTGTGTCTTCAGAGGGACACTCTCTACCCAGTGCGAGTGTTTCTGTAACTAAAACACAGGCTGGCACACACGGCCGGCTCTGTTCATGCCTGCAGGCCATCCAGGTCCAGCTTTGGCACAGCTACTCACTTTGCATTTGACTTCATCTGTATCCAGCAAGTTAATGAGGACTTCAAGGCCACCTACGTCCCGGATGGCCAGCTGGCACGTCTCCTGCATCAAATCAAAGTCCATCATGGCGCAAAGAGTGAGCACAGTGGCTGTCTGGTCGCCTGCCTGAAATAATAACGGCAAACATGAATGAGTGAAAATGGGGGAATGAAAAAAAAGGAAGAGAAGAGGAGAAAATTAAACATCAAACAGACATTTGGAGGGAGGCTGAGGAGGATACAGACCTCCCTCCATTACCCTGCCTTCCCACTCCCCCATAATACCACTCCTGCTGGGGTTGTTTTGTTTATACCGCAGCCTGGTAAGTGTTTAGCTTTGTGGTGGTAAACGCTGATGGAGAGGAATTATTTGCTAAGAGAGCACTGAGCTCTGACAACAGTGTCAAGCACAGAAACCATTAGACACTGCCCTTGAGATAAACAAGAACACTAATAGCATTGAAACCATCATTTAAAGGCCTTTAAGTCCACCTACACACATGGAGCAGGAAGGAAACACAACTGGAAAAGTTTTACCGTCACTGAACTACATTAAAAAAAAAAAAAAACTACTTCAAAAAAACAATCCAGAGGTTTAAAATAGGACGTGTGTGGTCAAACCATGATAGCAAACCTGCCCCTTTGTTACAATTTTCCAAATTTAGCATCCAAATGCTTTTTGGTCTTTTTCACATTCTGCTCATGCTGAATAAATCCCCATGAAGCCTGAGTTGTGGACAGTTGCTGAAAGCATTATGACACTTAAAATACCAGTCTTATCACTGGTGCTTTGAGATGGTTAAAGTATTGTCCAGGCGTGGGCAGCAAGTGTGTTTTTATATTACCATATTTAGTCTGTATCATATGCAGTTGCGTAACAAACTTTCTTGACATGTAATGGTTTTGATCAGGCAAGGGAAAAAAAAAGAAAAGAAAAATCAGTAGTCAGATAAAACAGAAGGTCGTGGCATGAAGATGGAAGTTAGCTGCTGTAATACTAGACCTGCTACATGTCTTTGATATGTGACACTGAGACGTCCAGTTCAAAATTTCCTGGCAAGTGAACAATCAAATATTATTTCTTTCTTGCAGTGGTTTAAATGTGCCACAGATAGGATTCTCATTTAGTGGATTCAAGGACGCCTCTGCCATTCGAGGCTTCATATGGCTTTATTGGTTGCACACTTTTGCAAACAACTTGAAACTCCAGGGCCATCCTAAACAGATTATTTCAACCAAACATAAGAACGCAACATGTCCTGCTATCAGCTACCCACATAAGTAGAAAATAGCCCATCACCATATAGAAAGCTGGGGCAATAATCTGTTTCATGCAGCCATTGGATGGGATGGCTCATCAGCGTAGGCCTTTACCAAAGTTTCAAGTGGTGTTTGATCCTATCTCCCTCACAGAGCAGGGCTCTGACACAGCAGGATAATGCCCACATGTTCTCCATATCATCACGCTGGCCTAAATGTGAACCATTTGCCCATTAACAGCAGTGGATCTACTGCTTCCTTTGTCTCCTCCGTTCTCATTCTTCAAAGGATTCAGCAGGCGCAGTTCCTACCTTGTAAAAACAGCGAAAAAAGACAAAAAAAAAAAAAAAAGCTATGTTTAGGGGTGATAGCTGGGAGAACAGAAAACAGATCATATGCTTTCATTTTTGTTAGCTTTGGTCTTGAAGTATTGTCGACATTCTTTAAAACATTGACAACATCTGACAATCTTTTATGGCGAGAGATCTTTGACTCTCCGTGCATGATAGGAGCAGATGCTCAAAGTGGAATGAATTCAATCACTGTTCGACTTCTGAACATGAAATTCAAAAAGTACTTTAAAAATACAGGACGCCATGAACTTGGCTTTTCAATCATCAATTTTCTTTTCTTTTTACGAGCTATTGGAAAAAAACAAATTCAATCTTTGTAAATCTGCTAAATAAATCTGAGTTAGCTTCTACTACTCAAGACACTGGCAAATGCTAACAGCAGTGATGAATGTCTTTGTAAATATTTCTGAATGGAAAACAAGATTAAGAGTGTGCAGCAGTGTTTGCAGATCACAACTGTCTGTACAAAATTTGGTAGCAAGCCACAAGACCTTTTACAATGAACCAACAATGTGAGACCTGTAGATTGTGCTAGAAAAAGTCAGGGGGTCACCAAGGCCAGTGATATATTCCATCTGGAAAACATGAGCATCTTTACAAGATTTTGTACCAGGTCATCCATTGAAGTCGAGAGATTTAACCGAATAATGAAAACCTTCGCTCGCTGGTTAAAGCAGTGGAAAAGTCAGATACTTCCAAAGTTGACAGAATCAATCAATCTTCTCGTACAAAATATTACAGCAGTCTATCCAAGAGCTTTCAGGACTGAGGTGGTGGTCCAACCGACTGACACCACCACACATGCTAACTAGCTGCTAGCGTGGCCGTTAAAAAGCTGGATGATACAAATCACTGAGGTAAAAGACAGTGGCAGAAGATTTTATAGATTGTATAAACATTTTATTCCCTTGTCTGGTGGAATTACAGGATTAAAACGGTTTCAGAGGAGATCAAGAGGTAAAGACGATTAATTCCATTCACGAGAGGAAGTTGATATCAGCCACTTAAAGATGCTTTATGCATTTTGTGTCTTCCTTTACTGCAGGTGTCTCTGCCCGAGCTACTAAATAGCTGAAGCCTTCGCGCTACTGAATGGAGGTCTTATTCTAGTCTGGTTCCTCTGCAGACTGGATTCTTCAGACACAGACTGCCCTGCCTGAGCCACTCTAGGCCTATAAATCACAGCACTAAGCATGTGGGAGCTGGGACACTGTTAATAGGGCTGTAAATGATACCCTGTTGACCTCTGGCCCTTTTCTTAACAGAGTTTTGTTGTGGATATTTTGTCCACAAGTGTGTGTGTGTGTGTGGCATGGAGCTCATGTCAACAAGGGTGGACGTTTAGTGCCCGGATATATAAGAGTGTATGTCAGGTAGACTCGGGCCGCTGCCAGTGCTTCATAGAGCTCAGTGTAAGAGAGAAGCACTGGTTCTTGGCAGAGGTCGAGCTATGGAGGACTCATGAGGTTTCAAACGTCTCTGCAGTCTACTGCCGACTTGAGAGTGAGTGCTGCTAATGACAAGAACAAACCCAATCCTCCCGGTCTATTAAAGGAAAGGTACTGTGGGACAGAATGAATGATTACTGGTTGTTTCTTACTTCATATTTGACATTAGATCTCCAACAACATAAAACTTGATCACTTAATAGGCCTTTGCTGTCATAAAATGAGTGCAGCGCACACCGAGCAAATGTCTAGTCAGATCTTTAAGTTGAAAAGTTGAGGCACTCATGAGGAAGAAATGACATCATTCTTCTTGTAAGTATATTATCCAGGTTAGACAGGTAGTGAATGCATTACAACCAAGATTGAGTTGAATATTTGTTTTAAAAAAGTAATTAAAACTAACTACTTGGAGCATAATTAGCTGCAGGTAGTTAGTTTTTAATACTGCTTTGAAAATGAGCTGCTACTGGCTTCTGTTTCATCAGAGACACAGGAACAGATTAGTGCACCAATCAGTAGAAGGGCTCTGCAGTAAGACAGTAATACTGCCACTGCCCAGCAGAGGGAGAGAAACTTTAATGGGCACAGACACAAAAACACCCAGATCACCTTGTCAATCTATTAAACTTTTACACTTCTGTGGTGACAGGAACACAAAAGGACAAATGTTGCACTGGTAGTGACACTTTTTGAAAGCGGTTTCTGAATATTTTGTCTGAAAAAGAAAGGTGCGCAAAAGTCATCTACTCAGAAAAAGAAACAAAATATTAAAAAAATGAATAGTAAAAGGTCAATTGTGAAAATGTTTACAACACACAATGCTGAAATGTTTACCTGTTAACTAGTAACATCTTGTATATCAGACACAATATTTATATCTCTGAGAATATGAAAATTGTTTTGTATTTGGAAAGCCACAGTCCAACCTAACTGATAGCAGCTGCTGAATTTTGTTTTTAAACACAGACAAAACATATTTTGACATTTTTTGGCTTAGTTGCTTGAGTTAAAACTGCAAAGATTTTCAGTCCTGGCCAGTGAAACTTTTCTTTAACCCTTAAATCGGCCACTTGTCTTTTCTTGTTTACACAATCTACAGCAGCTCTATGTTGCGCACAACTATATAAGTACAGTATATAGCCTATAAATGCTTAAATATAGGTATGATCGATGTTGTATTTGCTTATACGGGGACAGTGGTGCATTACAGATTGGAACAATGAGGGTGAAATGTGTTAAAATTCATCTTTGCATCTCCCGCAGCACGTACACTGCACGCAACCATAACACAATATAAACCTATGTGAGGTAGGTTTGGGCTGAAATCTGCACACTGGATTTTGCGAGAGAGCATGTAACCATTTTACAGGCGCAGATCTCCAGTCATACAGGTATAAAAACAAACACACTGGAACCTTAGGCAAATATTCCTACATAAATATCATTAAAACACAAAACAGAACATCCATGTGTTGCTTTACGAAAGTGTTAAACTTCCTCGAGTACAAACGGCTGTCTATAGTGCAAGGGAAAAGGGGAAAAAAGATCTCCTCCTAAAATAAAACAGATATTTAACTTGGCTCATGGTAAGTTTCAGCGTCTGATGGTAATGATATTATAAAATGACTACTGGACAAACCCCATAAATAACTGTGCTGTGTGGTTTCCAGAGAGATAGAAAGCCGGGACATGTTGGTTAGAGCAGAGCTGCATCTTGTTGAAGCAGTAACACACACACACACACACACACACACAAGCCTACAGCTTACAATCCTGCTGAAAAGTATAAAATACACAAACCAGTGAGGTTTTTTTTTTTTTTTTCAAATCTGAATTTGCCTCTTTCGTATCGTTTGAATCTTTTTTTTTTTCTTTCCTCTCTGGAAAGGAGCAGCGGCCTGCTTTTAGAGTGGGAATTTCCTTCCATTATATTCTATTTTGCTAAGCTAAAAATATCTGCCTCAAATTGAACTTTACAGCGACATTTTCTATAAAAGATTTACTCTGTTTCACTGTGACCAATCTTATTTAGCACCAAGCCGCAGAACTCAAGAACACAAATCCTATACTGTATGAAAATATGATATGTGTACACTGTAAATACATATTGAAATGCCATTAACTCATTTCGTTTTTCTTTAAATTGAGGCAACATACATTTCAGGTATTTTTACCGCTGCAACAAAACAGATTCCTGTCAAAATAAAGTAAATGCAGTCCCTTTAAATAGAATCTGTCTACGGGACATTGTCCAGATAAAGAGATAATAGTGAGGCAGGGTAATCACAGAAGTCAAGTGGTCGGAGTTATTCCCAGCCAGTCTGGGTCATTGGCGTTTCTGTCCTCTTTTCTTTTCCCTCTGTGTTTTGACACATTAATATTCACCATATGCCCTGTCAGACCTATCACAGGCGCGCTTCATTTTTATGCTTCTGCGGTGTGGGCAAACAGTGAGTACAGCTGCTGCCGTCAGACAGCTCTTTCCCCCAGCTCACATGTGCAACCAAACAGGCCTTTGTCAGAAACCAGGAATCCACGAGCCAAGCCAACCACTTCAATAGGCATCTTCCTACAAAGTGCCGCTTTAAAATGGGAGTAACGTAAACCTTCAGAAAAGACTTTGTGACACCTCGGTATGACTGAGGCAACACAGACAGGTGGGATTAAATGATTGGAACATTACGTTTTATGATCCCATCTAACTAAGGCTCTCCTCGCACGCCCATGACTAAATACTACTTTCCATGCTGTGCTGTTCAGACAAGGGTTTTCGAAATTTGAAAACTGATTCAGGTTAGCATCAAAATTCTTGTACAGCTGACAGGAAAGGAGCACGGACTTTACTGTTTCCTGTCAGCCGTGGCCTGCCTTCACCTGGAGTACTACTGCTCTTTGTACACATTTTTTATTTTGGTTTTAAATCAGTTTGAAAAAGGAAACAGTCGTCCAGGGCAACATTTCCCTACCTTAAGGTACTTGACCAGTTTCTGGATCTGCCAATATTCAGGGGGCAGGTCTGTGTTACTCTCCACCCGGCGTTCTGACTGCTCCTCTTCCTCCTCACTCTCCAATGAACTCTCACTGGAAAGTTCCACTGGCATGGCTCCTGCTGGGGTCTTACTGAAATTTAAAAAGAACAGCAGATAACGGTGAACTTTTGACCGCAGATAACAATCCTCCAAGGTGTGGGACAGCCTAATAACTGGACAACACAATAAACAGACCAAAGGATGCAATATAATATCATGAAATCTGTTTTCCGGTGTGGAAAACAGCTTGGTCATCCCACACAAGAAGAAAGATTAAGGTTTTTGAAATTGAAGTGTCAGGTTTGAACTTCCTCAGAATCTAAGCAGCAGGAAAATACAGACTGGGATAATGTCATGGGAAGACTGGAGCGGTCATCATATACAGAGCAAAGGCTCGTGCTAGGCTATTGATGCAAACAGAAATGCAGATGGCTTTTTAAAGTTGCTCGGGCTGCTTGGATAACTGTATCATGAAAATTGGGCACTGTGGAGTAATGAAATTTGGTACACTTTCATATGGGACCGCCGAGAGACAGTTCCCATGTACATACAAATAGCATTTCCAGGGGAGCACGGCATCAGGAGGAGCCAGCCGATATGAGGGAGTGTCTTCCAGGAAGAAACAAGACAAACAGAGAGCGAGACCTTCACGCAGCAGCAGCAAGGCCTACACATCATCCTGGATGTTGTGTAGTGAAAACTGTGAATTAGTGAATGCTCCTTGTTTCTTTGTCGTATCACTAACTTGAATCAGCTGCATCAAGTTCCTGATGGCGGGAGCCAGGTAAACAGGTTCTTCTTCAGCACATCAGAGATAAGATATTTGCTTCAACTTCAGATTTCACTACTGATAAAACAGCATCTAGTGCTTCTCCTCAGAACCAAAATGCTATTCGAATCACTCCACCTGCAGAGAAAGAAGCCGCTGATCGATCCTGACAGAGGAGAACGAACACAGGACACTTACATTTTCTGGGAGGACAGGCGTCCAGGTATAGAGGACACAGAGAATTCTGCTTTGATCTTGCTCTTGGCTCCTGCTCCCGGCTTTTTCCTGTGCGTTGCACCAGACCTCTCCTCTCCAGGGCTCTTACTAGATTTCTTTTCCTCTGCTTTACTGTAATGATGTGAAATAAGAGTCATTATGCCTGCTTCTATTTTGAAAATGGTTATTTTTCTAACATAATCATTATTTAACAACTTGAGACTTGAGTTCAGCTGGGTTTTTTTTTTTGTTTTAGCAGTAGAGATACTTTTATCTCCAGCCAGTTTCTCCTCAAATGGGTACAGATATCACAAGGTACAGCTGCAACAGCTCAGCCCTCGCTAGATCTATTTATCAATCAAAGACCAGATGTGATAGATCTCTTGCGGATTTTTTCCCAAGTTTTTTGTCTGTAATTGGGCAGAAAGGGTTTTCCACGCCGTGAACGTACTTATTAACTCATTGTATAATCAAGAATATTTGCACTTGCCCTAAAATTTATAAACCATATAACCATCCCTTTATAATGTGTGACTGTTGGCAGACCCACTGAACACATGTGGGGAAGGCTTGGCATCACTGTCATCTGAAGCGCTCCTCTTCAACAAGAGGGTTCCCCGCCACGCACAGTACGTGGCAGGCTGCAGATATTTCAGGACACGTCTTACGAGGAATTATCACATACCAACATGGAGACGTGAGACCGAGAGTCTTCCATCTCAGACACGGTTCATATATCCTCTCGCCGCCCGTCGTGTACAGCGCATGCTGTTGTCTCGCCTTGTCATGAACATTCTTTTGCTGTTGCTCGTAAGACCTCTGGGGTTGGCCTTGTTCCTTCTTATCAACCGATTCCACATGCTGACTCCTTTGTGTTGATGGAAGTTCTTCAACTGCAGAACCCTGTTGGAATGGGAGACAGGAAAAGACAGAAGCTGCAGAGTGAGGGAAAAAGATTCTTGTGATTTGCATTACTGGTGAGATATTGTGTAGTATAGATAATTCCCTAAACGGCCTTTTTCATTTTCACTTGTGCACCAAACTTTACAAAGCGCTGGTCATATCGCTTCAAGAGGAGACATATTAAAACAACAGAACAGTATCAGTGACACATGAAAAGTATAAAATTCACACAAAAGCTCTTTCTCAGTATTCTGCAGGCATGCACAACAATTCAGCCTTTACTGAGGTATTGGAATTAAATCACACTTTCCCAATGCTTTACACAGAATAGGTCCCCCTCTGTTAATTGGCTGAACAATATCAAAAAGTTTATTGTTTCTGTACATTCCTCCACCTTAAACCCTGCAGCACGGCACAGACAAAGTAATGCCTTTGTGTCACTGTTATTCAGTTATGATTTTTTTTTCTTTCTTCGAGCTCTGAAAGTCTTTATACCAAACTTTACAACCTATATACGAAAGCCAATAAGACACATATGAATGGTTAGCAGGCAGGAGAGTTTTTAATCACAGACACCTGCTCTGCAGCAATAGCCCCGGCTGTCACTGGTTGTTAGGGGCTCAACATTTTTAAGGGAAGGGAAAAAGAATTAAGATGCATTTCTATGGGTTGTGTTCACGCACAAGCTGGAGCCAAGCATGCCCAATCACTTTTCCAAAGACTTGTTTTTCATAAAACACAAAGTGACCTGCTATTGGAAACATAGAAGTCAATTCACCCAACCACAGACCCACAGTCTGACTTTATTAGGCTAACCAACCTTTTTTAATTCTATTATATGTGAAATGAATAAGGTCCATGTGCATAACGCAGAAAGGGAACAGTACAAATTCCCTGACATGCCACAGTTTAACATCCTATTACAGGTGCCTTTCTGCAGCTAAAAACTCTATAGGCTTAGAGACAAATGCTGCGTTAAGCCAGACTGACGCCTGTAGTTCTGCACTCAAAATACATTTTTATAGTAGGTGACATTCAATTATTCGCTCTTATGTATTCATTTGTCTTGTTTCCAAGCAGTTGACTACTAAAACCTAAACCCGAACTATTTACATATGTTTTTGCGGCCGGCTTTTGTATCTAATTACTTGATCCATACTGATGGAAAATCAGCGGGGAGGCAAAGCTGAAGCCATTGGCCATAAAACATCTGTCAGTGGCAGGATTCAAGCCGTTTCTACTGACTGATTATGGCAGTGAGGCAGTCTATATTAATTTCAGGATGTGAATAACAAAAACAAATCTACAACCCAGGGAGTTTTTTTTTTGCTTTTCAGTGAGCGTCTTATGCATGCAAATACACAGCATGTCCAATTTCCAATCACGCTGTGATGTCAAAACAAATCCACAACACTGAGGGGAGAAGGCGAGTCCACTTCCTCCCTGTGTTGAAGCCCTCGTCTCCTTTGGCTGCCTCTGCTCATCTGATCGAGGCTGTCTAATCTAATACAACTGTTAAAAAAGACTTGCTTCCTCACACTGGAAACAAGCAGATATGTATCAAGATTA
>OMNW01007832.1:20314-32674 GCA_900303245.1 Selene dorsalis
GACAAATATAGATGCTAGGATGCTAACATTCACTAATTAGATTTTACAATGTTTAAAAAAAAAAATACGAGGCTGTACTCGACTCAACTATTGCCCTACAGAACAGGAAGTGAGCAGCCGTGGTCTTGATGAGCTCGTAATGACACCACATTTTCCAACAAACATCAGTGTGAGTGAGAAAAAAAGAGATCATATTTTTAAATGATTAACAGATTTCTGAGAGCAGCTGGGATATATTATAGAGGTGATTTGTTATGTCATCAAATTACTAAGGCAGGAAATAGCACTACTGAATAAATGATCCATATTTCAATGTCTATAAATGTGTGTGTGTGTGTGCGGAGGGTGGTATGGGGCTCAGTCTTTTTGATCTTGGAACAGACAGGAGGTCGATTCAGAAACTGTTCAACACAGTGACAACCAGACACTAGCTCACTTGCGTGGAGCAGCACAGACACTGATTACACAATCCAAACTCTGTTTATGAATATGAGTCACACGGCATCAGAGATCAAATAAGAGGTTTACAGAGAAGGACCTTGTTCATGGGACAAAGAGGTGTTTCAGCTCCCACGCATCTTTGCTTCGAGAGCTTAAATTGAAGGCAACAAATAGGAGGTTTTAACGTGTTGATGATAATTGCATCTGCCGGTACCTGCTTGTTTATGTTCTCAGCAAAATATGGAGATCGGCTCTTGAGAAGTGTTACCAGGTCCTCATACATATCACTTGTTCGCTCATAGCCACTCTCCACCCTCTCGTGTTTTATGCCCTGTGAAAACAAAGTGAAAAACAGCCTCATTAATCCTAAAAACCACAATTATAATGTGACCCACATGTCAGCTGGAACTGCTGAGGTTAGGAAGCTCAGAGTATCTCCAGCCAGGCTCAAAAAGGAAGTGTAAAACCATGTACACCACAAAATTAGGTTTAAGACACTACAGCTCTTTGAGGTTTCTTTTGCATCAATGTCACCCATTTGGTGTTAGGTTGTCGTTTTTTTTCACCTTGGCTGAACTATTTCCAGGTGAAGAAACAGAGACAGGAAGCCTACTGCTTGTCAGCAAAGTCACAGAGAAGGTGAAAGGTGCTGCAGAATGCAAAATCCTTTCTAAGAAGTGACTGAAAACACATTCAGAGCGATTACTGACACTGAGGAAGTATTTGGAAGCTCCAGATACAACAATAAAAGGGACACTTCAAGGCCAAATATTTAGATATAAATACTGATTTCCACATGTTGATAACATCAGGTTCTAAAATGGTAACCTTCTACATGTCTTAGATTTTGAGATCTGTTCTTCATGAATCCATCTGTGCTGGAAACATTATACGACTGCACTCTACATTTTATTACTGGATCTAGTTATCCTATACACCAGCGAAAGTACTGACTTATATACTGCAGCCCAGTTCCTCCTTACCTGTGTACAGACGGTGTTTATGCGTGGCCTGTGTTTTATGCTCTACAGATGTCAAATCCTCCAGTTAGGATAAACTTGGGCACAAAAAAGCTTTTAAACATGCTGCTCTCTCCAGGTGGAACAATGTTTACAATAATACTTAATATTGTCAGGAGCAATTACTCATGGTGAACTCATGTAAGTCTTATTTTTCTGGAAAATGGAATTCTTGGACAATGTCTTTGGTACTAAATGTATGCTTTACTTAATGTTGGTAGTTTTGGAAACTCACTGTTTATACATTTTAAGTGAATGTCTGTACTCATTTGTGGCAGGTGACAGTTGTCAATCTGTTTATGTTGTGTGATTTATTGCTGTAATAATGTTTTCTTGTGGTCAACTTGCCCAGGTCTCTGTTGAAGTGGATTTTAATCTCAAAGAGACTTTACTCAGTTAAATAAATGATCAAACAGAGAATGATAGCTATCCTGTGTTATAAATTTTGGCGGTCTGGATGTTGTTTACATTTGGATCACTGATAATACCTTTGGTTATAATGATGCCAGTATTTTGTATTGTTCAATATGCAGTGAATATTATGTTTGTTGTCATACTTTGCAGTGGTGTGGCTCTGGCAGTGATTTATCTACATGAATCAATGGTCTGAATGGCCGTTACACAAAAACAGTCAGTACATTTGATAAGATCTACCCGCTCTTCTACCTACACCAGAGATTTATGATCGAAGAACAGAGTAAATCCTTTCAAAATCGCTGGAGCACAAAAACACACAGAGGTGAGTTCCCTGCCACTTAACTGACTGCGCAATAATGAATTGGTCTGTTGGAATTTATTCGCCAGAAGGCTGCTTCACTTCTTGATAAGTAACCTCCCTGCATGTTTTCTTACACAGAACAAGGAACCAATACTACGTCTGATGTTTTTTTTTTAATTTCCTTAGTCTTACCCCATTGATAAAAACTCCAGTGGTGCTGCAGGTGATGCACAGCTCCTCCGTGTCACAAGGCTCAATTACAAGGTGACAGATCTCTCCATGCACCTGTCTCCACAGAGGGGCGCGGCAGCCATTTGTAAATTCATAATCTAAGAAAAAACAAGGAAGTTGGAAGAAATTGAAACCCATAAATTTTATGATATATATATTGGGGCATGGTGAGTCAGAGCACAGAGACAGGCAGTGAAACAAAATGAGAGAATTACAGAAAATACTTATAGCTGCTTAAGAGACATAGTTCTTTATGTTCCACAGGTCTGAGGCGTTAGCCCAGGATAGGGCCAATGTTCAACTTACAGAACCACATATTGACCGTCACATTTTAAATCTGCTTTGGAGACTATTTTCAATGAAGGTGTCTATTCAGCCTCAGAAACATGGGACATAGGCTGCATTCTTCTCATGTGCTCATGCTGCTGGATGTTTTGCTAAGGCATGATAAATACATTGCAATTAAGCAAAAAAAAAACATATGCAAACTAATGAATGGAAACTGACAGATATAATGACTTTCATGTCTTTTGTTAAAGCAGAACACAGACTTTTTTTTTGCTTTCCCGTGTACTGCATTAGCGTTAATAGCAATTCCTTGCAACCCAGTGAAATGTGGAGATAATTCAAACCTGATGTGTATCGAACCGACTTCAACACCCTGTTTTCCCTTTCACTGCAGAACTGTTTCAACAGCTCCATGTCATTCTTTACTGCCGTGGGGTCAAGCCTGACTTGCCTGTAATGAAAATGTAGAAAAACAAAACAAAATAAATATTCAATTCATTTTGTTCATCCAGGGTTACTTTTATATACGTGCTGCCTGTTCCAATCAGACACAACCACATGTCAGAGTAAAGAGGATATATGATGGATGGGGAATCTGACTACATGTGAAGAGAAGAGGGGATAAAAGAGAAGGACCCACTCTGATATTTCTTCAAGAAGTTTGCTGAGGATCTGTTTGTCCATGTTTTGAAGCAAGTGAAAAAGCTTGATCTTGACTTCTGAGTCCTTTACTTGGTCATCATTTACCAGGCGCTGTATTTCACTGTGGGTGTCTTCCTCATCCAAGATGTTAGCAAAGCAGGGTCCAAGAATCTTCACCACAGGATCTCTATTTTCTGAATAATGAGAGGGGTTAGCCTCATCAAACCTTCAGTATCAGATGCAGTTCCATGTTTCTAAAAATGTTAAGTGGGGTCATTCTGAAGTAACAACACAGAAGGCCTATAATACACTGTACTTCTGTTTTTCCACACACAAATTTATCTTCACAAACTAAGCCAACATTCCCGTTCTATAAATCAGCAAAGAGAATGAGTTATTACATATTCATCATGTATTCTTCTGTCAGACAAATACATATATATTCTTATCTGTTTTGGCACTGGCCTGAATGTAAATACGTATCTGTAAAGAAATATCATTGGCAGCAGGTTTAGATAGATGTAGACAATAACAATGAGGACAAAAAATTAAGTCTCGTGGTTATGGAGGTATGCTTGCGGCCGGACTACTTGGGATGTAAATGAGAGTCAAATCTCATCTTGTGGTCATCGTGCTTACCTTCTAGACATGCTCGAACCTCCTCCAGCTTCTTATCGTCTGCCAGAAGAACCAGTTTAGAAAGCTGGCTGAAGCTTCGTACATAAACAGTAGGTGGGGAGAGCTGCAACAATGGAAGCCCTTCACCATCTTTTTCATGGGACTGTACGTCTGAGTCACTGAGGGGAAAAAAAGAAAATGAACGAAATTACACACCTCAGTTTTATGTCTTTTAACATTTGTTTTGTATTAGATTATAAAAATAATATATTAAAGCCAAGATAATTAAGGAAGTCAGACTGTATTTTTGTTTTTGTACTTCTCTGTTTCCCAACTTTGAGATACAAAACTAACCACACACTTAAAGTGGACCATACTTTCTGATGAAATATAATGGAATGTACTCAGTCTCACCGAGGCTGAAAAACAAATTAATTATAGCCTACTTCTTCTTTGAGCACAGCAAAGGTAAAATACATTTGGACACCATGGTGACAGCATATCCTGCGCAGACACGTAATACTGAGAGCACCGGCCAGCCAGCTGCCTGCCTCATGATTAGACTAACCTGATGTCATAGTCTGTTTTGAAATCAGATGCCACTAAAGTGGTACTCCACTGGAGCGGCGCCTCGAACACATGCTCTGCCTCCACTGGGTGTTGGGAGGAGAACTGCTCCACAAAGCACAGGATCTCTCTCAACAAGGACTCATTCATCGGGGTGGACTCCAGTTTGCCAGAGCTGGTCCACTGGGCTGCCCTGGTCACTGATGCTCCCATTTCACGAGCAAGGGGTGTTCTGGAGTTACACATAACAAAAACACACACAGACACACATATACACACACAGGTAAGCCGACTAGCAACGACACTACTCGCTAACGTTAGAACCGTTAGCATAGCTGACTAACGACATATCCTGACGTTGCTCAACAGTAGATCAACTTCAACAAACTTCAGCTCTTCGTTATCAATATAAAATAAAAGTACGTTTCCACATGTAACTGTTACGTGTATAAATCAACTGAGGTAGAAACTTACCGAGAGTTTTAAAGAGTAAAAAAAACAAACAAACTTTGCCGACAGTTGGCACCAACGGTGTCCATGGAAACCACAGGCTCACGTTCCCTGGCATATCCAACCCCCTCCCCTCGGTTGCTATGATACAGCCAAACACAACGGAAAGGGAGTTGGGTTAAAAATCACCAAACGCAAACTGTAAAATTGAAAAAAACAAAACAAAACAAACAAACAAAAGAAAAAACCTCGTTAAATCTGAAGTAAAAAACAGCTTTATTGTCCAAGTATGGGTACAAATACAAAGAATTTAACGCTGGTTATTTCTTACTCTAAATATTTACATTTATATATAAAAAAAAAAACTGAGCAGTTCATTTATGGGATGGTACAAAAAAGCAATGGATGGGTCTGACAAAGTAAACATGGTGAAAACCATGTAAAATAATATATAGAACATAAATATGCAAGCAGGGGATGGATGAATATGTGCATTATGTGCCGTACATACATATTTATATTATTATTTACTGTGGGTTTTAAATAGACAATTAGAGTATGCAGTATAAGCACACTCGAAGTAAGTCCGTCTGTGTGTTGCCATGAATATCACATTCAGTGTTTGAATATTTGACAAATCAGCATATAGAGTCAAACATTCAGTGGTTTTATATGTCACATATCTGAAGTGAAATGCAGGCTGAGTGAAAAAGGCAAATTGGGAAAAAAAAAATTAAACCTGCACTACCAGCATTTGCAATCTACCTGTGTTTAACTTTAGATATGTGTTGTGACCGTCATGGTCACAGACTCTAGAATGTTAAATCAAATGTTGTCATAATAATAAAAATCCCTGTGTACCTTCCTTTTAGAGTGTCCGCATGACCGCATATTTGAGAGCCTATTTCCTCTCTCAGTGCTGGTTTGGCACTGACCTGCAGGCAAACATTGGGTAGTGAAAACAGTCTATTTGGGTGGATACTCTGTGTTTAGATACGGCAAATGAGTTCACTCAGTTCAACGTTAATAAACTTAACATCAATCAACACAGGTACAGTATGTTGAGCTGTATTCTTGACGCAGAGAAGGAGGGGGAGTACAAATATTTTCATGTGAAAAAGCCACTGAAACAGATTACGTTTGACTGTGCAAATGCACAATAACGCTGTTCTGTCTGTCATATGTTAAGTGAGCACATTCTTTTCATTTCAAGACAAAAGCTAAAGAAAATTCTATGTTGAACTATTTTCATTGTGCACGCTGAACCCTCCTTTACTCAAAAGTGATGTGAAACAGAGGCAGAAGGATATTGTCAAGCCCTGTAGTAGGCAGGTTACACGAGTCCAAGCATGCTCCCAGACAGTTGACTTATAAATGGGGCACAGACATGTTTTCATTCAATGTGATTAAACTCCTTCCGTTTAAAAGAAAAAACCTGTGCCCTTGCTGTATGGCAGCTGCCCACCTATGAAGTCCTGAGGCGGACTGAGAGAAGGGGGGGGGGTATCACATGGCCAGTGAAACCAGTGATTTCCTCTGGTACAAGCCTTGCTTGGCACGCTGTCTACCAGGAGCGCCAATGGCACAGAGGCCTATCCCCGTCAGCCTGGCGTGCGTGGCGGCACAGCAGGTGGAACTACTTTATCTCCTAAACCGTTGGGGTAAGTTGGACTGAGCCTGCATGTAAATCAATCAGGAGAGATCCCCCGAAGGAGAGTAGTAGTAGCTCATCTCTAGTATCAAGAGATCATTCTGGATGTTGTTGTTGTTAGAGGGCTGGATTTATGAGTTTGCCTGCCCCCCTCCAGGTATTTTATTTGGAACAAGGGGAAAGCTGTCTAAATTAAGAAGCATTGAGAATCTGTAACATGGTTGCTGGAGCTGGTGGGGCTGAAGGCAAAAGAGCTCAGACATACCAGTGAGTGGACTCAGACGGAGTAGAGGTAAAGCTTGTGCATCTGTGTGTGTCTGAGTCTGAAGGACCGGGGAGGGAGAACGAAGAAAAAAAAAAGCGAAGAAGGATTGAAGACCAAAAGAAAAAATGGGAAGAAAAAGCAGGATAAACGAGGGTCCTAATACATCTAACCCAGGGTCTCATTAGAGAGTCTAATTGCTGTTTGTTAAAAGGGATTAAATGAAACCCTCTCCCCATCTCGGGTCTTTTACAAAGTAAAACAAACATGCTCTGAGCTCAGGAGCACCTGCTCACTCTTAGATGTTCTCTGACTAAAACTTAATACAGCATAATAAACACAACTGCTCTCCGTGCCATTTCTCCAGTCGCTGATTGAACTGCATGGAAACAGTCTGATGACACACACACAGAAAGGTACCGAGGCCAAGCTTCTTTACACATGGATATCCTGATTGCATCCGTTCGCAGTGTGTCCAAGCTCCACAACAGTCCATTAACACTCAGATTAAACATACACAAAGGCCGTGCGTGAGTAACAAGAGTGATGATGAGGAGGTACACAGACTACTGTTCCTGCTCCTGGTTTGGAGAGAGCTGGAGTGTGTCTCCTCTCTCTTTACTCAGGCATGGTGGATTCGTGATCCGTGCAGCTCTGATGTTTTTACAGGCGTCGTGTCAGATCCAGTTCACGGTGGCTCAGGGTCGTGCGGTTAAATCAGCAAAAGGAAAAGGGGGGACACTGGTCATTGTAATGAGCACATGCAGGATGTGTCGCACTAATCCATGTGAGACCCTAAAATAGAAAAGAGTAAAAGTGAGTCTAACAAGAGGCCATGACCACATCCCCTGGTTGTAAAATGCAGCAGAATCATGTCTGTCCATTCTCATAATCCTCTGTGATTTTAGGCACAGAGGCTAACAGGCTAGAGCTTTTACACAGGATTCAGCATGGGTGACTTATGATGGACAAGAAGCCCGAAGACCTGTCGTATAACTTTCTTCCAAGGAACAGTTTATGGCACACGTGTGTTTCTGCAACGTACTCTGAGTCACTATTATTTCAGCTTCCCCCCCATTTTTTAAAGAAAAATCTAACAGACAATGGTGAGATCATTCAGTTGTTATAAATAATTGCCTTGTTTATTGACTGTTTAAATAGGCACCATGGTTAAAGAAGCCAGTGGAAAAAATGTCTGTGGTCCCACTCACTGTGAAAAAGATAACGAGATAATGGAAGCAGAAACCTGCACAAGGTTAATCCTGAAATACACAAAACCTGAAGCCTCCATATTAAGCAACAACTCTGAGTCTGAACCCATAAAAAATCAAGGTAATTTCACATTTGGTAATATAAGAAATATAATGCTTTATTGATAAAATGTAGGTAAATGTGCATAATTAATCCAACTGGGATCTAAATGAGTCTCTGCAAACAAAACTTGATACTGCTGAGAATATTTTTTTGCAACAATATCATTGCTTGAGCTTCTTATGAATACAAACCTGCAATTGTGGTTTCCAAACACTGTGTACAGTATGTATTTCAAGTGGCGATCACATAGTGCCAGTGCTTTCTTTGGAGTGGATAGACGCTTGTCAAATATAGAAGTAACATAAGATTTATGGCCATCGGGCTTCTGGTGAGGGGGGAAACCAATGACAAAGCCTACATCTCTGTGACTTAAAAGACATTTTGTTTATTTTGGTTGTAATCCTGCAAAGCAACACTTGGCTCCTGCTGCAGGATCACCGAGGCGCTTTACAAGAGCTTTTATGTATCCCCAGAAAAACAGAGAGAGCAAATGTAACCACAAAACATATCTTTGAGAAAATCATATCACCATAAAGTGGAGTATTCCCAGCCCCTGTGACTGCGCTGATGTGCATACACTGTTTTCTTAAAGTCTGCAGGTTGTCATTTAGAATAAAAATAGAGAAACAAATATGCAGCCATGTTAACAGCATGGATGTTATGAGCAGATTAAAGTAGGGTGAACTGGCTGCGGAGGAACAGATTATTACGCCGTACTTCTAGATCGAATGTGACTTTATTAACATGAACATTTACCGGGGGTTTTGTTGCCTATCCTGCTGGGCGCATTACCTAACTGCACACTTGATATCACATGTTTTACATAAAGTTGGGCAGACTGGTTCATGGTGTTAACATTTCCATTTGACCCAGTGGCAGCCAATATGCCAAGGTCTTTTTTTTTCTAGTGAGAGGGAGAGTTTTTCCACCAACTGGCCAAATATGATGCCAAGTAGCTGGTTACAGCTCCATGTCTTCTATCAGCAGCCGCTACACTGGCTTCACTCTGAGGGAAACACATCAGAGACTTGACTGGAGATCCACTGATTGGCAAAGTATTAAACTGGAGTCTCTCCAGCATGTCTTTTGTTGATTGGCCATGGTGAGTGCTCGTGCTATTATGATGAAGGAAAGAAATAAAATAGATGAAAATGATGGAGATCGTAATGACGGGGTTAGGAAACCACTGGAAAGAATTTACAACCAGTAAATACCAATAACTTTAAGGTCATAATTACATAATACACACTAACTCACTCAGTGATGGGCAGGAACCTGACTCAACAGTGAAAAGTTCGTATTTGCAAAACTGAAGGCTGAAACGAATATTTCAATTCAAACTGCTATTACATTTACCATTACCATTACATATGACAGAGCTATGTTAAAATGCTGGCTACTAATAAAATGTTTAGGATTATTTACACACTCACCACAAAGATAATCTCTATCAATCTGAAGGTTTGAACCACTTCATCCAACTGTGACCGTCACTTCTCAGATCGTTTCTCCGCGACCGTTTAAGCTTCAAATGCGCTGTTTTTCCTCCATTATCTTGAAAATTTCCGCTTTCTATTAAACAATGTTTCGTCCATGTGAGTTCCGGGGTTACTATCTATTACTGTAGTTAAAGCTTAGTAAAAAATAAGTGTGCTCTTACAGCGTTTCTGTTTTGGTCCTTCGGTCCTCCCTGTTCGCGTTCTTTGCTAGTTCCGTCCAGAGTCACGTGACTGAATCCGGCATGCCTATTGGCTCCTGTGGGCGCTGTCACAGCCAATCAGAGTGCTTCAGTGCTGTCTAAGCAAACCGAACAGGAGCAGTAATGGAGCTGATTTTTCGTAAGTAAACAATCAGATTCTAAGTGCTAATTCAGAATCTGTAAAGCACTTATTAGCAAAACTCCTAGAAAATACAACTTTATTTAGAAAACCATAAAAGACGTTGAAAAAAAAAAGTCTGATATTTGGGCCAAGGAGACGTAAAATAACTTGAAGATGAGATTTTCAATGAGGATACAGATGCAATTTTTGTATATAACAATGTCACACTGAAGTTGAGCTTTGACCTTTTGGATCTGACCATCATCACTTCATCATTTTATCCTGACATCCACATCCCACTTTGTTGTAATTATTGAATTATTGGCCTAAAATATGTTCTCTGCTGTCATGGTGACCTTTGATCTTTGACTAACAGCTTCTGATCAGTTCACATGATCGTGACCGGTCAGACAGACATCCTCATTTCTTGTCAAATCTACTTTCAAATAAAAGGGAAAAAACATGAGCGCTGCCTTTGTCTGGTTCACGTGAGGATATCTTGACCCCACCTTGACCAGATAAAGGCCTCTAAATACCCTTGAGCTGGCACAATCCGTTCTGCTAGACTGACTGCTTTGCCTCCGCTCCCCCCTTCTCCTGGCCTGGAGATAGCAGCTGGTTCTCCTCTTTCTAGACTTTCAGCATACTTAAATAAAAACACAGATCTTCCCTCTCGTCTTCCCTTCACCTCCTTGCTCTTCTGTCTCCCTCGCTTCATCTCTTCTGTTGTAATTATTATTTTGAAAGTTCAGGCTGAGAGGCCGTCCACACTTGGCACTGCCTCACTCGCTAATGCTCGGGAAGCTCTAATACAATTTGACTTTTACTTTATAACGTCTCCAGGAAGACATCAGGGGCCCTTTGTTCCTTTCCTCCCCCTGTGTCAGGGTGAAGGAAGAGCTGAGGTAGCAGCTGAGAACAGGAGGGAGGGAGAGGAGTGAGTGGTACAGGCCTGTTTTTGGAAAAGAGCGAGCTGAGATGAAGATAGATACTGAGTGGAGGATGGAAATGGAAAAGGTGGAGAAGGGAAGAGAGAGCGAGGACAGACACACAGGACAACTCGTTAAATGCAGTGAGAGATGAATGAGAGGAGGCCGGTCCCCACGTCCTCCTCATCACCAGAGCAGGGTTCTGCCTCAGACCTTCACTGTATGTTGGCGCCGCGCGGCCAATCAGAGATGAATACGGCTTCTGCTCCTTGGAAATAATGAGACATCCCTGTGAGAGGCCTGAGAAGAAAAAGACTTCCCTGTGAACAGACTAATACAATTTAGAGGAAACTCTGCCTGGAGACAACTCTGTTGTCCATCACATCAGTTATTTTTAGCAGCAGCTCACCTCTGTAATGTCCTCACTGTCCTCAGCTTGTTCATGAGCTCATCAGCTGAAGTAATACACTTGAGTTTCCACAGAAGTTCAGAGCAGCAGCACTGAAGGAGGAGATTATACTGAAAATGCATCATTTCCTGTTGTGGAGTAAATCTGATCTGAACTTTTAAAGATGACACTTAACAGTGTTTTTAATGATTATTTGTTTCTGATTTATTGTGTTGTTCTATTGTTATTATTGTTAATTGTGAAGTGTAACCATAGTTACTGAGTCCTTATCATGATTTAGTCTTAACCACAGATTATCTTTGATCTTAAATATAGAAATAAATAGATAGAATAGAAAACACTGGGGTTAAAGACATGAGGAGAAACAAGGCACAGGTGGGGAAATCACCACAGGTGAGTAGGACACAGACTTCAAAATAAAACAGGAAGTGAGGACAGACCATGACACTGCAGTGTCATTAAAGTTCCTGTTCCATCACAAAGCTCAGATAACCACCCTTCAGTAATTCACTTAAGCTTCTTACTTACTTTCTGTTTTACTGTGGTAGAGAAACTATAGGTAATAGTAATAAAAAATGTTACTAAAGGCCAAATAGGCTACAAGCTATTTTAGCACTATTTATGCATGACGCCATATTCTTAGGACCATTAAAAGTCTTGTATAACTCAGCATTTTGGCCGCCACAGCCCATTTCAGGCATTAAGCAACAGCCTGGAGGGAGCGAGTGCAGAGGAAGCCTGAGCGTCGCGGTCAACTCTCCTATTGTTCCCACACACAGTAGCTTGTCTAAAGAGAGGAGAAGAAGAAGAAGGACCGTCACCCCTCAGGGACGCTCCCTGCAGCCGCTCTCATGTTAAAGAGCTTTTTTTGGAAACCAACCTGATATGTTTCTCTACAAGTTCTCAACAAGCCAAGAAACGGCGGTCCATGTCTGAGCCGTTCCAACGCTAACAATATATCTAATCACAAAGCTCCCAGGACTAATCAGCCTGTCTGCGGC
>OMNW01007833.1:0-22640 GCA_900303245.1 Selene dorsalis
GTTCCGGTCCCGGTTCGGATTCCGGTCCCGAATCGGGTTCCGGTTCCGGTTCGGGTTCGGGTTTGGGTCCCGGTCCCGGTTCGGGTTCCGGGATCGGAACCGGGATCGGGACCGGAACCCGAACCGGAACCGGGATCCAGACAGGGACCGGGAACTGATGTTCCGACGCTTCCGACGACATCTGCTGTATTTGACTTTACATGGCTTTGAACTCTGGCTAATTTCCTTTAAAAAAATCAGTGTCGATACTGACCGACAGTGAGGGGACAAACTGACTTGATGATCTGATAATGGGACCTTCACACACTTGACATGAACGAGCCTAACGAGTCATATACAGTCTATGGTCTGTCAGGCCGGGAACACAAGGGCTCAATTCCCTCCCGCTTCTCAGGCCCTGAACCCTGACTGAGTTCAATAACACCAGCTCTAAGTGACTGAGTGAGAGAGCCTGAAAGGATCCAGATGCTGTCGTCGCTCGGACCCTAAAAAGAAACAGTACAATTTCAATAGGGTCCTTCGGACGACTTGCAGTCGTCGCTCGGACCCTAATGAACGGGCGCCATTTTCGATCCGGCATCTAGTTCAAATAATACATCCATGGTCTGCCGCTGGCACTGACGCGTCCATGGGTGCGTCGCTTTAAATGGATCTTATTGTCGCATGGAATTGTGGGACGGCATTATCTGCTTTCCCAAAAGGATGATTGTCCAGTGTATTATATCCTGTGTTTAAAGACATAAGATAGGAAGCGTTGAAATACTCGTCTTAAGCATCTTAACAATTCTACCAGCTCTTGTCATGTCTGCAAGTAAGATTCTTCCGAGTCATTTCACATCATTAGGAACCTTCTTATGCCAAAAACACTTGCTGATGATCGAAGACGGTGAAATTTGAATGAGATAATACCCCCACCCCCACCCGGTGTATTGACTGGTCAAATATTTTTTATTTTTCCCGTTGCTCCACTCTATTCTACACCAGAGAATATGAATGGGAAACCAATGTCAAATTTAGAAATCTGTAATTGAGTAGCATAGATATAGTATACAGTATATATATCTGTAATTGAGCGGTTGTATAATAAATATATTAAATATAATAATAATGGCAGCTCCAAAAATGTATCGCTCGATTACACGATTACAGCCATTTTAATAAAAAGCGACAACATTTGTATTTGTTGGTGTAAAATGTATGTTTAATGCAAAAGGCGTTGCCTGTAGGTGGGTTCATGGGCCAGGCGGATTTCTATCTTTGCTTTTTCTCCTTCTTTTGTCCTTCCACCGTTTCCGTTAGTACAGCTGGTGGCTAGCTCAATTAGCTCAACCCCCGTAAAGTGAAGTGGTGCATGTTTTGACTAGAGTGACAAGCATCTGTGGAACATGAACCTCAAGGTGTGTGCGCGCGCGCGTGTGTTGGCCCACCTAAACGCAAACATTGTAAAGCGGAAGCAAAACACAGCTCTCAACTCAGGAGTAATTTTAGCATAGTGGCACTGCAACCATGGAAGAGGGATGCTGTAGCTAACGGCGGCTAACGTTCGCTTTCACTCTGTGCTTTCTCTTCAGTTTCCTTCCGTAAGTGGGTCTGATGTAGCACTTCTGGTAGCGTGTGATGAAATGCGTTTTTTGACCACTAATCGTTGTCAATGTTAGACAACCCGAGTACATTCACAGCATACGAGACAGTTGAGGTTAGCTAGAATGGCTAACATTGCATTTACCGGCTAACACTTGACACTATAATGCTAGTTAAATAGTGTCAAAAGGTAGGTACCGTATGTCTTAATGGAAGCGATCTAGTGTTTACCAGAGGGGCTTAAACCCCCACCCCGCCTCTAGTTACTCTGTATTCTACTTTATTTTTATTACTAGTTTTTTTTTTATATTTGCTATTCATGTCACTGCAGTCCATTTAAAGCTAACATTGCGTTAACTCAGCGTCGAGCTAGGCTAACTGGACCGTCATACTGCTCTGGACAAAGTGTTTAATCACTGTCCTTACACACCTGTTTCTAGGTTCTGTCATGAAAACCTGAGCAGCTGTTATCCATCCATCTGCCCTGTTCATCGGCCCGCTGAAACCCCAAAAGCCACACTGGAGGGCATATCCACGGACCACTTTAAATGGGATGTAAGATCTACTGTAGAGGATATCTTATTAGTCTCAAGGAAACTACTGTTGGCCCTTTGTACCCAGAACTGGTGCATCAATGAACGAGGAACCACTTGAGAGCCCGTTCCCTGGCAAAGAGCCTGTGGAGGGAGATGTGGGACAAAGCACAGAGCAACAGATCAGCAAAAAGGAAAACACCTCTGAGGTAGCACCAACACAGCAGCCCTTGGCATCCTCAGACAGTCCTCATACAGAGGCAAACCCCAGCCCTAATCCTGTAGAGGAGTCCAGAGAAGAGACAGAGGAGGAAGCTCTGACAGAAATAAAGGAAGAAGAAAATGAGGAAGAAAAGGCCACTAGCGGTGAGCCCCCTGTTGACTGGTTCGAGCCCCTCGAGGATGATGATGATGCCAATAGCACTGGACGGAATGATGGAGAAGAGGAAAGCTTAGCGGGAGAAAGTGAAAGGAGTGAAAGCGTGGCGGGCAGCGAGAAGGCCTTCAGAAAGATATATCAGTAGGTTGAATAATGCTTTCCCCCAATATGTGCTCATGTAATAATATTGGAATGAGACTGTAATTTGAAAATCAGCAGCGTCATGCATAGGATTTTATGACCCTATGCATGTAAAAGACCTACAATATTAAATTTGGCACTAAAGAGCTGTACATGTGGTATTATGCTGTACAGGTTTTCTGACCTACATCAGCAGGGACACAATGCAACACAGCTTGACATATTACAGTTTTCCTGGATAGCTTCTTATTCAGTCTGGTTTCCATATTATACCATGTATAACGCCCATGTCCTCATTTAAATCCAGACTTCATGTTCCCCGCCGTAAAAGATCACATCCTGATGAAGGATGGGAAGAGTGGCCAATACTTGGAGAGGGTTGGAAACGGAAAGAAGTTGTTCGGCGCTCAGGGAGCAGCATTGGCCAGAAGGACGTGTATTACCTAAGGTAAATGCTGTCTTTGAGCTGCTCAGCAAAGTTAAGGGCGTTTTCCTTCCTCAACTGAAACGACCGACAGCACTGGTTGCTTACTGCCTTTAACGTATAGTCTGTCCCTGTTGTTTTCTGTCAAAAACAAAATATTTCCATAGGCCAGTTTTGGCCTGGTTTGTTTTGTTCCTCAAAACAGACATGTTGCTGCAACTGGACCTGCTGCCTTTTTTTGTATTGTTGCTATAGTTTGCTGTGCCTGACTTCTTCCTTTTTTTTTTCAAATTTGATGTTAGGCTAGGACACTTATAGGCTTTTTTTTAATGCCATCAACGGTCTTGCCAGTAATTACATTATCTACAGTCCCTACAGTACTGCAGAAAACTAAGCACTGTCACATTTTCAGAATTTTGGCATCAACTTGGTACCAAAGTATCAGTTCTCATGACATCCCAGTTGGTTGCAGCCTAAATAAATAAGGTAGTTGTCCAGCATTTTGGAGTTGTTACTCTTTCCTCCTTCACAGTCCACGAGGGGATAGAGTGAGAAGCAGAGTGGAGCTGGCGTCAGTGCTGGAGGGACTTCTTGACCTGACAAACTTTGAATACAAGTCAGGAAAGTTTTACGATGGCGAAGCACAGCCCATCAGAATTCGAAACAGAACAAAGGTAGTGGCCTCTTTTATCACTTAAAACTTTTAAGACATGTATGTCTTGCTGCCAGTTTTCCTCACATTCTTGTGTGTCTCTGTTCTCTCATCAGAGAAAGATCCGGGAGCGTTCTTCCTCAGAGTCCAGCTTTGTGGAAAGAGGAGAGGGCGCGGACACTCCAGACTCTCACCACAGACTCACCCCCAGCCTGGGGCACAAAAACGTCCACTCTTCTCCACACTTCCCCTTGTACAGCACAGCGGGAACAGCAAACCAAGTCACTCAGGATGACGATCCTCCAGAAGAAGATAAAATTAAACTTCCCTTTCCCTCGTCA
This sequence comes from Selene dorsalis, assembly GCA_900303245.1. Classification (NCBI taxonomy): domain Eukaryota; kingdom Metazoa; phylum Chordata; class Actinopteri; order Carangiformes; family Carangidae; genus Selene; species Selene dorsalis. The sequence goes on from OMNW01007833.1 coordinate 4,052, forward strand.
TCCAGACCGCTCCCGCTCCCCTCCATTAATGGAGAAATTGGGTCAGAGGACAGTACTCTGTGAGTTCATTCGTTCACCTCTTATTTAAATTATTTAACCATAACATTGAAAAACTCCCAGGTGGCTAGTGCTTGGCACTTGCACCTCACAGCAAGAAGGTTCTTGGTTTGATCCCCAGGTTTGGGTTAGAAAACTTCCTATAAATATGAATGAGGTGGATGAGGTTATTTGTCTTTTAGATGTCATGACTGGCAACCTGTTGGATGGATGGATGGATGGATGGATGGATGGATGGATGGATGGACAGAAATATGGACTAAAACTACTGATGAACTATTTGGACACTTTGCATTGCAGGATCTGTGCCAGATGTGGCATTTCCTTCACAGGCACGTGGTATGACAAACAAAGAAAGAGGCCTTGTTGTCCCACTTGTTGGGGTATGTTCAAGCATTTTACTATACACTGATTGTAATGCAAAACTAGTATCAGAAATACACACCTTCCAGTTTTACTGATCCTACACTGTTTATTTTTCTAGCAGCTTCAAAGACCAAGGAGCATCCGATGATTCGTTTCAGAAAGGTAAAACATTGTCTGTCAACTGGATATCTATGTGAACAGCTACATTTGATCCACTTTAACTAGCTAAAACTTGTTCCACTAAAAAATTGCCTTTTTATTCTTGTTTATGTTAACTGTAGTGGATACCCTGTGGGCAATGTGTGGGATGCCACAACACAATAAACTGTGGCCAGTGTGCCAACTGCAAGCACGGACTGCAGAGCCCTGAGTCCCGGAAACGTATATGCCGCAAACGCAGATGTGTCTGTCCTATTCGCAAGGTAAGCTGCCAGATACACAATAGGTACTGTTTACTGATGTTGTTTATTGGTTACTTCTACACTCATGCCTTTTGTTACTGTGTGACACATTAGGGCCCTGGAAGTGGAGGCTTCTTGTCACAGAGGACTTATAATGATGTCCCTGAAACCTATGATGACTCATGCATGAGTTTTCAGGCAAGAGAAGCTTGTGTAATTTGTTCAGTTATGTTTGTTTACTGTGCTTGCTGGAAGGGTCATGTTAACTTCCCTGTTAAACATCCAACAAAAAAACACAACAACCTTTTTTCTGTGTCAAATTTAAATCCAGATTTCCAGCTAATAGTAAAGTTGGCATTATAATTATATATGGTTATTATGTTATTTGATTATAATATAAGTCTCTTTATAGAGGCATAAATTAAGTAGTTTTGACATGTTGACAGTTAGGGTTAGACTTGCTTGAGTTATTCCAAACTGTCCACATTTAAAAGTCTTAACATACTGTCTTAAGTGTGTTGTCTTAACAACTGTTTTATTTTACAGAGTGAAATTGCAGAGTCACAGGTAACTGTTTGTTATGTGAGGTCAAATTCAATCAGTATTCACAGTACTCAGTTTTATTGCTAGAGCTTTTCCACTCAGTCTCATGGATGATGTTTCTTTTTTGGCGTAGCACCCGAGTCTCAAAAGCAGCGATACAGAGAACTTCTCTTTCAACGTTGATCTTGAGGATGAGGATGACATGTCAACTGATGATGATGATGATGTGAGTCTGTGTGTGTGTTTTTAAACCCACTCTCACACAGACATGAAGACATGATTATCTGAAATTTCCATTCAGGTGTAGTGTGCAGTTTAGGCCACTAATGTCTCAGCACTGTCTCATAATGTCAGAATTGTTACGTTGATTTAGAGATAATTTTTCCACTGTTGTTAGTTTGTCAAAAGACATTCTTTGACTTCCTTTCTCTACGCTGATGATCTGTGTTCACAGTGGCACAAGAAGCGGAAGCGGCGCTCCTGCGGAGAATGTAAAGCCTGTCTCTGCAGGAAAGACTGCGGCTCGTGTGATTTCTGTATAGACAAACCCAAGTTTGGAGGCAGCAACAAAAAGAGACAGAAATGTCGTCTGCGGCAGTGTCAGAGACAGGCGATGGTGAGACCACACCAGTTTCCAATGAATTTGTTGTTTGCAAGAGAAATGATGCAGCAATGTTAGATTTAAATGTCTCTGTGATTATATTTAACAGAGACACTTGCTGCCCTCTCAGATGGGACAAGGAGAGTACGGGCCAGATGGCCCGGTGCTGCCAGGCAGGCCCAGACCACACTACACATACAGTCGGAAGTCAGGTTTGAAGAAAAGCAAAGCACCACAAGTGAGCTTGGACTTCACTGACAATGAAGATGATGACAGCAATTTAGTGAGTCCACAAAACCTTTGCTGTTAAAATCGTTTTGCTTGTAGGGGATGTTTCGTTGCATTCTCCAGCAGGCAAAAAGCACTTGGTAAAAGGTTAATGTACTCATGTTTTGTTGTTTTAGATGAGCTGGAGCTCAGAGCCAGCCAGCGGTAGCAGACACAATGAAATGAATGTTAGAAACCACCAATCATCTATGCAGGTTTGAAGACAGAATCTTATCTGCACATTTTTTGGCAGCGGAAGCTAATCTCCAAACTAAACAGAATGTCAACTTCATTTTGTCTGTCAGCAGTTGAATTATTCAAATATCGGACAAAGGAATGGACTGTCTGACAGAGTCCCACTCATCAGCAACCACAACAACTCTCAGCTGGTAAGTTTACATTTATTTCTCTTGTTTTAGTCAAACCTCATCTTTTTTCTGAGGGGGCGGGTTCCTAAACCGGCTCTCTACCCAAATCACTATGAGGAGTGTATGTGTGTATCAGTTGTGCTGCCGTAGTGTGGATGTGCTGGAGCTTACCTCTCGGGGGGCCATGTTGTGTCTCTTGGAGGAAAATCTATTCTGATTGGGGTTGAGATAATCCAAAAACAGAATGAAACCAAACAACAGGGGCTTTTCAAATTTTTATTTGACCCAATTAATAAAAATGATTGAAACCACTGACCAAATAAACAAAGCTTATCAGAACAATTTCTAATTAATTTCTTGGTACTGAGATGTTACATAAAGAAAAATAAAGAACAAAAGAAAACTAGAATGTAAATAAATGTAAGTAAGAACAGAATGTTCTTGTTGCACTTCTGACAATCATCCTGTCAACACTTTCTTACCCCCTTACACTTTTTTTTCATCATTGTTTTCAACTAAAGCAGCTTATGGTAACGGCAAATAATTAACAATATAACAATTGCATATACGTCATTCTTTCTCCAGAGGACCAATAAGTTGCTATACATGTGACTGTAGTGTTGAGCCATGTTATGTCCCACAGCTCTGATGCAGATGCTTGCTTTTTCTGGCTGATTGTGGGCAAAGTCTTGCTGCTGAATGCGTAATTGCATTAGATCTAACTGATCATGAGCCATCATGGCTGTCTGTTTCCACTACCCCTCACAAATGCTTCTGGCATGTTGTCCATTTCCTTATATATCTGTTGTCATGCTGTTCTTTGGCCTGTGGCTCTAGCTCTGCTCAGTGATTCCAGGCCTGGATCCAAACCCTGTTTCACTGTGTTTTTTTTAAATCTGTGTTTGGTGATACCATCTGTATCTATAATTGTTCCATCCAGGGTTGATGAATCTTTTTAAGTTCTGTGTCCTTGTGTAGATTTCTGTTGTCTTGCTGTATGTTAGAGTGACATGTGACATGACACGAGTCAAGTTTTTAGGACATTTTTGCCTTTATTTGACAGTTTGACAGATACAGACTGGAACCATAACATGAGAAAGAGAGGGATATGGTGTATGACAATGGCCCACTGGGATGTTGCAGTCATATGGCATGTGTCCTAACCACTTGGCATCAGGCCACCCACAAAAGTTAATTTGATATCCTTGTAATGGATGCATATCGCTGCCAAGCTGTTTGCTCTTTCTACTTCTCACTCCCCTCCTCTTGGCCGTCCTTTAGTTTGATCTTGTGGTCACCTGTTTTGCCTTTCACTTGAGTACACAAAAATATCTGATGCTCCAAGACACATTTCTAAAACTGGAGCAGTCAAGCACTCACCAGTATAAACTAATAATATGAACCAGGGCAGATTATAGTTGATCCTTATTTGATTCAGTTTTTAAAAAATAACCTTATTTTGTACTGTCTGACTGTGTGATGTACAAATGGGTGATAAATTAATGAGTGGGGAAACATAACAAATGCAAATGTTGTGTGAATGGTACAACCAGGCAATGTCACAGGTCTAAAATGCTGAGCAGCCTCAGTTGATTGTGATTTTGTATCAAGATGAAAATATCTAAGTTTCTTTGAAGGAGGGTTCACGGTTGGGTTGTCAAAGATGGCAGCAGCTTCAGGTGGCTGCTAGTTCAACAGTGAACAGTGACATCTGCATTTAGATCTATAGGAAAGGTCTGTCAACAGAGTCAGAAATTGATGTCTCATTAGATGTCTGTGATGTTGGTGAAGAACAGCAAATCTTCAGGTGACTGTCTGGAAATGTCACTGCAGGATATGATCAGACTGTGTCAACAGCGACACTCCAGACAGATATTATAGCAGACCATTATAAACCAAAGACACTGGCCTACAGGTTTGAAAGTGAAAGCTGAAGGGATAGTTTGAGACCACTGGCCCCACTGGCCCAACTTAGACATCATCTTAATCCCAATATGACACATTTCTGTTGTGGTGGGAGTTGTCTGAAGCAAGCATTATCGTGTGAATTATATGCTATGGCCTTCACAGTTGAACATCTTTGTGACTTTGCACTGACATGTTAGACAGCGCTCTCCACCACCATTATTAACAACAACAAATGAGGGAATATCTTTTGGATGGCCTTCAGAGACTTGGAGAATCAAAGCCAGCAAGCATGAAGCTGTTCTGGCAGCATGTGATGGACCAGCACCTTACACCAGGACACAGACACTTGATGTTGTTTTTTTCTTCTCATTTACCACATCAATTACAGCTTAAATGGTTCTTCAGCGTTGAAGGTGTTTAGTATTGTGTGCAGGTGAAGGCTGTAGAATTAGGACAGTAGTACAGGTTATTTTGTTCTTCTGCAAAAATTCTGCTCCTAGGATTTGCATCAAACACAATGTCTTGAACGCTGCTGAGGCATAAATATGAAGACCCTTTGTTTGGTGGTTTTAAATTGTTCCAGAATATTGTCTCGATCTTCTCTTCATTTTTCCTTCTGTTCTCACCCTTGTCCGGTCTTTGAAAGGTGCAGTTTATGAACAAGGGATTGCAGGTGTTGCTCTTCAATGTCAGCCACTCTTGTGTTGCCAGTCAACTAATGAGCATGTTTGGGATTCTCTGGATCTGTGTGCTCCAGTTTCTCCTATAATCCAGCAACTTCAGAGTTGAGTTTTCAAAAGAGGAAGTGATGTTGTTGATGATGCTATTTTTGGGCTTGAGCTTCTCGTTACGCTGCCCCCTACAGGTCTGGCATGCTCTTGACAGCATATACGGTATATACACGGGTTAGTGTAAACAAAGACTTTTCTGTAAACAGACAGGTGTGCATGATGGTTTTTTTGGAGAGGGTGAAATGTCCGTTCATGAAAATAGCCGGCCACGTGTAAATGTACTGCAAGTGAGGCAAAGGGCAGTCACAGCAGACATTGACTCATTTTATGATCCACAACCCTCCTCAAAACAAAAGCTCATTTATTTCCCAAGTCAATTTAAATCCATAGTTCAGAACCAAATAAAACTACATTTAAAGTGGCCTTTTATCCGTTTAGTGATCACGCTGTATAATCAGTATCTTGATGCGCCACACCTGTCAAGCAGATCTTGGAAAAGAAGAAGTGCTCACTCGCTATCACAGATTTATGGACATTTGTGAAGAAAATGTTGGAGAAAAACTCCTTTTAGTGTGTTAAGAAAAAGGTTTTGATCTTTACTTTCAACAAAAATGAAAGTGTTGCCATTATATTTTTGTTCAGTGCAGTTAACATTGTCCTCAAACAATACTTTTTTTCCTGCAAGACAAACCACAGCTAACTAGGGTGCACAGCTCATTTGTATTCACCCAGTGGAGGAGCGGGTACATCCCAGTGTGAAAGGCTGAGTTGCTATTAGAGGTTTATATTTATTCCAACATTAGATATCATGCTCTGAAGCTCAAGGCTGATTTCTCACAATTTGAAGCAGCTGTGATACAGTTTGAGTTCATCTTTGGTTCCATTGTGATTTGATATTTTAAATCACTCAAGAAATACAGTTTGAGTTTTGCATGACAGTAGTTGTAGATAAAAAGTAATGATTTCACCTATGTCGATGCAGGAGCAGCTAAACAGATGGGATGCAGAGAGATTGTACTCAAGCAGAGATAGTCAAAAGCCTGTTGAAGAAGACGAAGAGGAGGAAGAGGAAGAGGAGTTGCCCATGGTAAGAGTCCTGCTGAGACTTTTCTCATTAGTTCTGTGGATAATGACAGAGAATGTAAAAAAACATTTTGTGTGCTTGTTCTCATCTCTGCAGATCACGCAGATCTTCAGTTTGGCTGATAACCCAGCAGGGAGCGGTGCAGATGTAGAAAACCAGCTAATGAAACTGCTATACTCTTTGCGCTCCTCGGTGTTGCCAATCCTATGGTATGCCATAATGGTGGAGGGCCCACAGCTGCAGCTCATCCAGTGTTCAAAGCAGTCCAACATGGCCGACACCATGGTGCTGATCGACCCAGGCTTCTGCTATCAGGTCACCGTCCAAAAGCAGCCGCTGCTTCCCACCCACCCGCTGTACGACAGCTACCCACAACGCTTAACCTCGGTAACTGAGGTGGTCAATCTGCTTTTGGGCCTGGAGAAGTACGTTGTGTGTCAGGGCCTACCTCCCAAAGAGCCATTACTGAACAGAGACCCAATCATACTGGAGCGAGCGTCAACGTGTGATTTCTTGGTTAAGAAGAATGTGAGCATCTGTATTAACTGCAGAGTGCTGCAAAGATTTTAACTCCAGCAGAGACAAAGAAAAATCTACGACCACGTTGGAAACTACAGATTCTCTGGTGCAACTTTGTGCCATTTATTTCTTTTGGTTCAGATCTTGTTTTTATTTTTTTTCAGTTTTTAGTCATAGGAAGTATTATATATAACATGACAGCTTTACCTCTGGATTCTAATAGTATTAGTAAATCTGAATAATTGAAGAATCACCAAAGGCATTCCAGGAGCTGTGACGTTACAGACCAGATGTGGTTTTTTCCGTTGTTGGTTGATAATGTGAAAACTGAGTGGAGTTATGGGTATGTAGAGCTGAAATCCATGTGTGAGCCACTCTCTTTGGAATATATATGTTTAAGTGGCCGTTTACCCCCAAATATCTTCCCTCAGCCCAAAAAACTGTACCAGAAATTCCAAATAATTAAGCAATTTATCTTGTCACCAGCAACACTGGGCCGTGTCATGTTGTTGTCTTGTTACCCCTGTACTGTGCAACGCTTTAAATCAAAAGGCAGATTTGTATTTTTTGGTCAAAATAAGTTATTTTTTGCATCTTGCCCATGTTTTCCATTTTCAAGCAAAGTAAATGCTGCTTTACTTCAGGCATTTTTGTGATTTTCTTCATCCAGCAACAATGTCATTGATTCTGGTCATTTTCTGGGCAGAGCTGGCACTGTCCTAATGTTAAAAACTCAAAGTTATTCAGACAGATGGTGAAATATGCCTCAGATTACAGTGCGTATGTACATCCCCCTGTGAACCCCCCCTTACGTTTTTCATCCTCCTGCAATATAATTTAACATATCTACAAAGACACTGAAAAGCATCAATTGGGAAGGCTGCGAGAGTGTTTTCAATGTACTCAGTATCCCGTAAGGCTTAAAGGTCAGTCATGATGACCCACATGGCTACGTGGTTGAGACAGTGTTCAGACAACAACTGCTCTTCAGCAGTTGCAGCCTTATGTCAAGAGGCAAAGAGAAAGCCACTGTTAAGAAACACTAAGGTCATCTGAGGTTGATTGTTTCCAGTAGACATGAAGGAGACTGAAAGTACATGAGTGAAGGTTCAGTGGTCTGATGGGCTCCTGGAGTCCAGACATCAATTTTCTCAAATGTTTTACTGCTCCCCACATAACCTGATACAACCTTCTCTGCATGGAAGAGTCATACGTAATGCTGGCTTGACAGGGGTTAATACTTAAGCTTTTATGTAGTTAATGTTGTATACTGTGTTTGTAATCATGTCGATAAAACCAATATCGAAGGGGTTTTTTTAAAAATCCAAACTGCCCAATCTTATTCTATGTTTTAAAACTGACAATGAAGAAAAAGTTTGGCATATTTTTCAAAGACACCGTATTTACACTCCATTAGAATTTTTTATGTACAACGAAGAAATTTGAAACATTTTGAAAATAATAAATGTATCTTTGGCAAATTCTCAGCAGAAATCTGAGGGAAAAGATGAGATGATTATTTGGTGGTAGAAGCTCTTTGCATGACATAGGTTGGTGTTGACTGGCATTTACAACGTCTGAAATTTACTTCAGTGTAATTTCCAAAATGGGGGAAAACTGGTGTTGTGGGCAAAACTCATTGCATTGTATAACCATTTTTGGTCTAGAGTTGTATGAAGTAGTTCATATTGTATTTTAGGATTTTAAGATGACTTTTGTTTAAATTGTTTATTTGTAAATTGTAATAATTCAGTTCCCCACATGTGAAAGATTATGCCTTATCAGATTTATTTTTGTTAATCTTGGTTTCTTCAAGTAAGTGTGCAGATTTTGAAATGTATGGGATATGTTAATAATTCTTTTTAAAGCTATTGTTATTGAGTCTTTGAATCAAAAACACGTTTAAATAAATGAAACAGATGGTTTATTTCCTTGTCTTTGGCTTTTTGAAGACAAGGTGCAAACAAACAGCTGTGGCTGACTCCTTTTTTCATTATGTTCATAAAACTGGTCTGATGGATTTACTGCCTGTGGTCCATCAAGTGAAGCTGTGTATCTGATTTTCAGTAGCTTCTTATTTAGCTGTAAAATATCTATGTGCATTAATGTTGTAAAGGATGGCTCCCTTTCAGTCCAGGAAGTGTCATTAATTTATGTTATATGATTTTTTTAGAAAATGAAATTTTCACTTTTATTTTGTGATATATTTATTTCTATGATTTGAACTGTACGTTTGTTTGTTTGTTTATAAAAGGGTTTGCACTGTGTGTGGTAGCATGTATCAGTAACTATTGATTTTTAATAGATTTTTTTTTTTTAATTCTTAAATACTGCTGTAATTCATCAATGTCCATTTCATTTGCTGGGTGTATTACGACGATGCACTTGTAACCATACACGTTGCTGTTAGCCAGAAAGCTAATTTGGACTGTCTTCTACAGTTGTATGTTTACGTATGACTGACCGCTGGTTTGTCACGCGCACGGATGCATGCTAAATTTTCTTCTTACTACTCAGCGTCATTGAGCGCGTGCTTACGGAGCGAGTGGACGACACCGTTTGTGTGAGTGGATTAAGCGTTGCACACTGAAGGCATGTAACATCTGGGGAGGGGCAGGGCTGCTGTGACAGCGCTGGGTCGGTCGTACGGTGGGGAAACAGAGGGTTTTCATCCGGTGCAGCAGGGAAACGTTTTCTTCTCTCAGAGCAGGTCTGCCGAGATGCGCAGGGCTCCGACGCAGCGGAGGTCGCGAGGCTGCTGGTGAATTACAATTGGGAAGCGAAGCCACCATGAACCACAGGCTTTTTCCTCGCATTACCAATTACTACCGCTCGTTTCATTAATTAAACCCGTGCTCCTGGGATGATTTAACCCTGTGGTCCGACGCAGGAATGATTGTTCTCGGCTTGGTTGTGCTACACAGGACCGTGGAGACCTCCGAAGGCATCCGTCATGCTCTCCGGTAAGAAGCTCCAAGATGTCCTTCTCGTTCTGAATGGGTGTATTAATGAACACAACCTTTATTCTCTGTAAAAATAGCTTGGCCTACATGTGTGTCATCGACGCATTTTTTCTGCTGTGTTTATTAGTTTCTGACGCGCATTCACCTAAACATTAAAAAAAACGTATTTGTCATGGCGTCAGTCAGTGACACACCTGCGATGTGTTGCTGTTTCCGTCAATTAGTCCAATGTGTTTGATTATCGGCCGGGGCTGTCGCCTGCAGCGGCTATGCAGATGCAGGGTGGCCGCTGTTGCAGCCCAGAAGCCGGGCTTAATGTGGGGAACACATACCTTATGCTCTCCACGCCGAGTGAGATAACACGCCTGTGGATGTTAATGCAAAGACTGTGCGAATTGAGACCCGTCATGTGTCTTTCGTTTGTGCTTGTGTTGCTCTCCAGCGCCTGTAAACAAGAACACACTGTTTGTGCGGCACGTTCATTAACAGGCAGGAAATGCCACGGTCGCAACTGCATCTGCGTGAATTCAGCGTTAATGGAGTAAAAAAAAAAAAAATGTGTGTCATGCTTCTTGGGAATATACAACTTCTCCCTGTTGCTGTAATGTTGTGGTGCAAAAATGGGCAGAGGCACGCTGTTACTGCTGTCTGCTGGGCCTTATTGATTTCACTGTTCTCATTTATAAATACTGCTTGTTCTCATGCAGCAGTGCTAAGCCCTATTATTAACAGATTCCTGAACAAGGATGTCTGGCTGGATCAGGGAAAAAAACACACCATCCAAATGGGTTAGCGTGGGTCAGTCAGTGCCTTCAGGGTGATTCACTGCTAATCCACCTTTTGGTGTATCTGGGAAACACCTCTCTGTTTTAAGAGGAGGATTTTCCTTTTTTGCTGTCGAGCATTTCTGAAAGTGCTGATTGTTCCTATTTTAGGGTTCTTGTATTTACAGCGACTTGAATTCATGGACCATTAGGCCATTTGCAAAGAGGTTTGGTTTGGCTTTTTTATTGCAGGGGAAGTCAAGAGACCATTCATGCTCGGCTTCATCTGGATCAGGGGGATTTTGACACATGTTGGTGCTTGTTTTCACCCCTCTCCCCTCACTGTTGTTTGGTTATCATGGTGTTCTGCCTTTCTTTAAAGAACTCCCCCTGGTCCTCACACTGCCTTGAGTTTTACACTTCAATCCAATCTGGGTTGAGGTCTAATTTCAGCATTTGATTGAACACAGTGGTATTCTTCTGCCACTTTGTTACATCAAGGTGACACTGCTCCTTTTATGATACCCTTAAGGCATGGGCTGACATGATTTGAGCGTCTGGTTCGGTCGTAGCTGACTGATGAACATGCGGTTAGAGGGCAGTGTGAAAAATCACACACCTCTCAGCAAGCCTCTTCACCTGGACATTTGCATGGATTTGAGGTGATAACGTGCTTTTGGCTTCGTCTTAATTGTCTTAAGTTTTAGTGTGTGAGCTCAGGGAATCAAGTCCCAGACCTTATCAAGTGTTTAAAATACACTAGAGCAGTAGTGACATGGATAGGGACTCAGAGAATTCACCCACATTTCTGCAATTATGAAGAACTCGAAAGCGCTCTGAAGAATCAGATCAGACTGTAGTGCATGTATAGTAATGAACTTAGCTGCACGGCTGCGGCTGCACATCATAAGCAGCTCTGAAATCCCTCCAAAATCAACAAAGCGGATTATAGCCACAGTGGAACATGAAAACATCTCTGGAATACATACAGAAATCCCTCCAGGTGTTACAGAGCAAAAGGAAAATGTATAGGAACAATCCCCTCGGACATTAGAGCCACATTCCTTTCTTTATTACTCCCTCCACCTCAGCTTAGCAGAATCCAGGTGGATAGCAATCACCAAGATTGCTTTGTTTCACCCGTTGTACTTGTGTCAAATGTGCAAAGGTGAGCGTCAAGGCCAAGGAGGAGAAATGGAGAGCCACAGGATTGGTCAGCTGAGCTAAGCTGTGCTGCTGTGTGCCGATAAGCGTGGTATAAATCAGTATTTCATGGGTATTGACAGCACATGAAGAGATCATATTAGTGAAGGGGGGGTCGAGGATGACGTGACCTTCCATAAGCTCTCCACAGTTCTTTGGTCGTGCTTGGTCAGGTGAAGGTAGTTCAGTGGTAAATCCTTTTCACTGAGTCGCCTCCAACTGATGCTGACTGATCTCTTTTCACATGCCTCCATTTTTTTTTTTTTTTTTTTTTTTTTTTTTTTTGCTTTAGGATGTAAACATTTTGGGTGTTGACGTTTCTATTCCTGAGCCTCATCGTCATGTTACCAATAGATGTATAACGTCCTTGGAGGGTGATTGTGCAGATGAAGGACATGTTGCTGTTCTTTCACATGTAAACAAAGCTAGGTTCAAAGGTCAGATGCATCAGGAGAATCATGTCATCATGGCATGCCGCTGAAGCCATTGTGAGAGCCAAATATTGAAGCTCCACACTACTGGCCTAGTTGTAACTCACTCGGGGGCCTTTCTACTTGTCTTAACAGGAGCTGTGTAGTCGTAACCCTGCTCTGGTTACCATGTGTAAGTTCACAACAGCAGCAGCTGTGTCAACACCAACAGTCAACATGCGGGCTGCCAGCCTCACCTGTCCGTAGTGAGCTGGAGGTGATATTTCAGCTGCTGTTTTACGTCTCAGCTGCTCTGTGTTGCCTGCTCAAAGAGATTACCAAACACGTTGCGCATGCATTGCCATTTTCAGCGGAGATCAGGTTGGTGCCAAAGCATCTTCTGTTACATGTTAAGAAACACTGAGCTGCAAGTCGTGGATATATCTCTTATATAAACGCTGTTGACAACAGAAGCCTGTTCCTAGGACTCTTGGGCCAGATAAAAGCTGATAGCACAGAGAGAGTGAATCTCTTTAAGAGCCGGGAGCCATCCTGTTTATCAAGGGATGGGAAGACTGGATATAAAACTGTTGCCCGTAGAAATGTAGCTTTGCTATGAATGTTGCAATCTAATATGCATGACTTCGAAGCTGAACAGAGAGCCGTGCGGTTCCTTGTGTGGACATGGTAGGATTGGACCTACAGGCTTCAGTGTTTAGCCTGCCGGACTTGAATATTAAACTCCTCGCTGATTTGCATTCGTGTGATGCGCATTGCACAGGGGCAGCTCACTCTCATTGCACAGCTCATGTTTTAATCAGCATGGCTCCCTCAGTGCTATCTATACCACCATCCAGGGCCTGCGCCTCATCCCCCCCTACACATGCTGTGTCAACATGTGTTTGATGATTGTCTTGTGTTCATACTTTTCATATCCACATCTCCTCCTCTGATCCTTCCTTTGATGCCGTTCTTTGAGGCTCTCTCTGTTTATCTGGTTTTTCATTGTCCCGCCATCTCTCCCGCAGGCCTCTTTCTGGAATGTGATGCAGTCTCGTGTTTTTGTACCTGTACCTGAGCACACATCTGCACACCAGATGTTAAAGAAGTAAGTGCCTGACTTCAACCAGTGAGACCACAGATCCTTTCAGGTGTGCTCTTTGGTAGATTCAGCCTTTCTATGGCATCTTGCTGCAGCCAATTGATTCTCTCTCTTCCTTCTATCATTCACAAAGGCAATGCATGAGTTTGTGGTAATTTGAGAGAGCCTCAATTTGGATATCTGGGGCACTTCTCTCACTACTGCAGTGTTATTGTTCTGCTCTTTGCAGAAACCTCTTGTCGGATCGGGCTCATGTTGGGATGTCTCTTTTTTTTCCTCTCTTTTTCTGCGCTGAGTCACTTCTACAGGTGGTACCATTTGTGTTTCAGTTTAGCTTTTATTACTGTCTCTGCTGGCTGTGCACTAAATTAACACTGTTAAATTCCAAACAAATAGCAAAGTGGTATTGTTGGACATTTTCCCACAGAGAGACCTAACAAGTAAAGTCTTACAGGTAAAATATTTCGACCTGAATGCACTGCAGGTTACACACGAGTACAACTTGTTGGACTGACACCAATATTGTAACACTTGTGAAAAAGGAGACAAATATGGGTTATTGGCAAATGCAAAAACCTTATATCAAGCATGCTTCTATTTTAGAGAGTGGGTGTGTGTCAACTGTGGGAAATAGGACGGTGGTGAATCGTGATGCTTCATAGCATTTAGCAGCCACTGGTGTGTGTCTTGCTCTGTGGGGAGGTACAGAGTAAAGAGTCATTTAAGTTCATCCAGACCAAGTATAGTCAGTGTCACAGCAACATCTACTTGTTGGGATTTGCTAACATACGCTAACCTCAGCACCATTAGCCCCAGTCATACTAAAACAAGGAAGGCTGTAAAAGTAAAACTACAAAAGGTGGGTTTTATGGGTAATGAATTTCAGTGGTCGTTTGTGTAAGGAAAATGTTTTATTCTTACAATGCATCCCTTTTAAACGACTGTACTAAATCTGACACCAAAAATGAAGCATAGTTATCTGAGAGCACTGAGGTGGAGGGATTGCTAGTTTTGGAGAGACATGTAGGGCATATTTTAGAGACTGAAAAGGATTGCACCAAGTGTCTAAGCAAATGTTTTGGTCGCTGGACAAAGCCGTTCTTAAGAAGCATGGCAGCGTTTTGGCTCCAGCATTCAGCTGCCCAGCGACGGCCCAGATGAATCTGTCTCTGTCTCTCCTTTACTCCTCTCTGAGTTTACGGCTCAGTGAGCACAGACGTGACACTGAAGGTACTTTCCCAGGTGCACGTCCTCCCCCGTTTATTAGATTAAGTTAAAATCTGATCATCATGGACTCATGGTTCTGTGTAACAGGATTCATGTGATGAGCTTTTGTCTGAGCAGCAGTTGTAACTGCCACTTGTTTGTGTGAAAGGCTCCTACTTGTCTGTCAATGGGAGGTCAAGCATGCTGGGGGTTTTCACACATACAGGAGCAAACAGCAGTTACTGGTTCAGCTCCAGGACAGGAGCCAACGCAAACTCGGTGGAAGTATTTCAACTATGCTTCACACAAAGTGGGCTTCATGCTTTATGTTGTGTGAGTGAGGAAAACAGAGCTCTCTGTCTTACTGACTCCAAAAAAGCAAAAAAGCTGGTCAATGGTGAGCTGAGATTTGAGGCAGCTGCTCAGACTAACTGATAAATAAATGTTTCTTTTTGAAAGATGTGATGCTGGCGGAGGCAGTCTTTGGATGGGTAATTTTGATTCAGCCCTAGAGGCCTTCCATCTAGATTTGTGGGTTGAACGGAGTCGTTTTATGATTTACTCAACTGGCAAGGAGACAGCAAGATGCTTGTTTATGGCATCGATTTGTGAGCAGCGTTGAGTGAGAGGCTTTTGGCAGAAAACGCTGTCGCTATTTTTGGATGTCAAGTCTCTGTTGGGTATTAGGGTAGAGGCTTTGTTTGTAATGAACCTCCATTATGTGGGGGAAAAGTGCGCATGAGACATTGCTTACTTGCTATAGTCAGGGGAAGGTAACTTTCTTGTCTGTGTTTGTGGGAAAAACAGCATCATCGTCAGTTTTCAGCAACAGTTATAGCTCATACACATATGATCAAAGGTGGAGGAGAGAAGAAATAAAATATAGTTAAAACAGGATAAAAATCCATGTAAACCTGCTGTTTATGACGGGAGCAAAGACAAAACTCCTTTGCATATTGCATTTAGTCTTCACCTTTGTTATTTATTCCATCACTTCGCTTCTGGCTCTCTTCCTCTGGCTCCATCTCTGTTTTGTCGTCGTAGCAGTTGAGCTATTGAGACATAAAACACACAGGGCTTAGGTTTCTCCCACTCCATTTCTCCCCATACATTATTAATGTTACTGATCCTGTCTCACTTTTTGTTCTCTTTGCAAATTAATTGGTTGCTAATTGCGTCTGAGAGCTAATTTTAGACCATTATTCACTTTTTAAATGCCTTAAGGTGCAAGTTAAGGTTTGAGGAGACTTTTGTTTAACTTTTGAAATTTTAAAAATGTTCTATAAAACTGGTTAAATATAGTCAAGTCTGTGTTTTAGTGTTTTTAATTGTACTGGACTCACACTTTTCTTTTTTTGTCTTTTTTCTTTTTTTGTCTTTTCAAGGATTCAGCTCTAGATACCTGAGCAGAGGTACAGTGGCTCCCCCTGATGGTACCTGGCACAGTCTGATCTAGGAGGCACACATGCTTATTTACTGCTGACTTGCTAGAAATGCAACAGATGACTCTCCACCTCAAGACAACATATGGCTAATACTGCAAGGTTAGAGAGGAAAAATGACGTAAGCCTGAATACAGTTTGTCGATGCACTTCAGCTGTGCTTAAACCTCAGTTTCTTTTCCACCAGGTGAGGACGTGGTTGGGAGTGTGAGTTGTAAAGTCCCCAGAATTACATCACATGGAGGTCAAAGGACATCTGATCACATCCATGGGTTTGGGGGCTCCTGGTGAGTCACAACGACTTCTCACAAGTCATGACACACACTTTCATGTCTAGGCAAGCCCGAAACGGCCTGTCACACCTATCAGCTTGTGTTTTTTCTGACAGTTCAACAGAAGGAAAGCAAATGTGTTTTTCTCCAGAGAAGGGCCAACTTAAAAGACAGATGTATGTGTGAAGGCCTTTTGTTCACATTCTGTCACCGCAGCTGTAAGATAATCTCATCAGAGCATTGAGTTTACTGTGAACAGACGTCACTTTGTTGAAACTCATACTGCAACCACTTTTAAACAGTGGAGACCTTCGCAAGAGATTGGATTATTTAACTGTTTTCATCAGTTTTAAATAGTAAAGTGTCTTAACAAGTCTGACATTTTGTACAATTTTTGTAATTGTCAGCAAACAACCTCATGACAAGACACAAACCAACAATGTGTTTATCTGTCTCTGAAAACTGTCTGACGCTCGTACTTCTGTCAGTGGTGTTTGTTGAAGATGTGAAACTTTTAAGCCTATTTAAAGTTTACGCGTCATAGTTCAATGCATAAAGGAATGAAAGAATGCAAAGATGTGTCTTAGTGATTGATTTTAACAGGTTTTAGACAGCAACTGAAATGGGATGTCTTGAAAAACAGAATGTTTACAGGGTTATCCTTTGATTCCTCTGTTTCTGCGTGATGTGTGATATGTTCTGTGATGTTGTTGTTGTTGATGTGTAGATGTTCAAGGCAGCCAGGACAACAAGCTGCAGGCCGAGAGGATTGCAGCTTTGCAAGAGAGGAAGCAGGCCCTGGAGGCTCTCCTCAACACCAGAGTGGGAGAGCTCAAACAAGTCTGTTTGCAGGAAGCAGTGAGTGGCTCTTGCTTCTCTTTTAAAACACGTTGCAGCACCAACTCTGTGAACCACAAATGTTTCGATGGTAACTGCATCGTTAGTATTGTGTAAATACAGGACATCTTTATATTGTGTAAAACAACAAATAAGAAAGCCTAAAATCCTAAATGCAACTGGCGTCGCGTTGTGAATTTGTGGATGTTTTTTCTCACATGGAATGGGCTGCATATTAATATTTGTTTGATTGCTCCGGAAAACTTGTCAACACATGTTAATGAAGCCACAGCCGCCTCAGCTTTACATTAACAGCTGTTTAACACCGTGTTTTCAGCAGATGTATGGTGCCTCACTCTGTCTCTGTGCACTTTATTCTTGGACTCACAAGTTGTCTATTTCACTCTTGTAATTTGATTTGTAATCATGCACAAGTTTTAATAACTGAACACGATCTTTACGTGCCTTGTGTAAATTAGAATTTCTACTGTATAAATCTTACATATATTTCCCTGCCGTGGCTCAGCACCCTGGCAAATGAATGAGAATACAGTTGTGCAGTGTCAGTGTATCTATATTTGCATTTTGAAGCACTACTCAACTGCAGGTGTTATCCTGTTTCTGTATGACGTATC
Source organism: Selene dorsalis (assembly GCA_900303245.1). Taxonomy (NCBI): domain Eukaryota; kingdom Metazoa; phylum Chordata; class Actinopteri; order Carangiformes; family Carangidae; genus Selene; species Selene dorsalis. The sequence continues at coordinate 21,731 of OMNW01007833.1, forward strand.
AGTTTCAGGGGTTTTATTGAGTCTGTGGCTAATATATGAAGTGGTATCATTTTATGTGACTCTGTGCAGCCCATAGGCCAGTGAGACGGGTTTTAGTAACTTAGAGGTTAATAAATGTCCTCTACAGGAGCTGACTGGGAAGTTGCCACGTGCTTTCCCCCTGGAGACGGGAGAAAAACCCCCACTTGTGCAGCGCAGGGCTGGCCTGGTGCCCAACACCAAGGCAGAGGTAAGTCAACACCTTGAATATCAATTGTGTTTACGCAGCAGCTGTATTACTGTGTGTACTGGTGCTCTGACACGGCCTGGTTAACTTTGGCTGCAGGATGAGGCTGCCCAGAGAAAGCAGATGAAAGCCATCTTCACTGGTGCTCTGTATAGACACTCAGAATCTGACCGAAATGTCCCAAATAGCAAGAGGACAGTTCATCGGGGGTGTCACACAGGTACAATTACACAGCACTCGCACGGCTTCAACAAAAAAATAAGGGAATAAAGACCAAGCCACATTTTGTGCATTTGCAAAATATATTTATCTTTGCATTTATGTTTAGCAAAGACATCAGATGTCGTGCTGCATTGTCTGTGACCTGAATATTTGTTGTCTTTCAGAAGACACTGTCATGTCAGAGAGTACAAGCTCCATGTCAGATTCAACATCCCATGACAATGGTGAGTCAACCGTGTACAAGCTGTCTTTCAACAGCTCTCAACGCCTCTGGTGAATACTCTGCTGTATATCTATATTCACAATGAATTTAACTCAGAGAACGGAGAGGAGGAGCTGAATGTAGCTGCCAGTGTTATTATTTTCACACTGAAGATAACATCCCTCACACTTAGCAGGTGGCAAGCTCATTTTCACTTCTGGTGTTCAGTAAGACCCTGGCCTCCTAGGGGTCCCCTCTCC
>OMNW01007833.1:22660-41574 GCA_900303245.1 Selene dorsalis
CCACACCCCCCACACCCCACCCCCAACCAAACCAAGTCTTGGCCCTTCCTTGATTAGCCCGAGTTGAGGGTGAGCCGGAGCTGGTGGAGGCAGGAGGAGGGGGAGAAGGCAGAGCCCTGACCCCCCCGCCCCGGGTTACCTGGCTGATCCCGCCAGTAGCATATGCTTGTCGATTAAGCCATGCAAGTCTAAGTACACACGGCCGGTACAGTGAAACTGCGAATGGGTCATTAAATCAGTTATGGTTCCTTTGATTGCTCTCACATTACTTGGATAACTGTGGCGATTCTAGAGCTAATACATGCAACGAGCACAATGCATGCACTCTTGGAGCGGTGCATGCATCTGATGTGTCATCAGATATGTGAATGTGTGCGAAAGGGTGAATGTGACAAAAACTGTATAAAGTGACTAGAAAAGTGCTGTATAAGTGCAAGTCCATTTACCATTTAAATAAGAATCTACAATCACATTGTAATTGTAAAATTAATAAAAAAAAGAGAAATTTGACTTGTTGCCATTAAAGATTATTTCTTTCTTCCAAAAGAGTCTTCTCCCAGCGTGGCTGCTGACCAACGCTCTCTGTCTCAGCCCCGTCTCACTGTGGGCAGCCCTGACCACAGGATCAGCAGGAAACTGTCTCCGGTAGAGATTTATTACGAGATGAGGACACGTCGTAACTCTGTCACAAGCTCTGTCAGGTACTTATCTAAAATGAGCCGATGCTACAGTACTGTGCAGCCTACTTAATCTGTCTGAGCATGTACATGTCAGTATGCACACGTAGCTATGACTGCTTTTAGGTATGGAGATAAAGCATTAATCGTTGTCCTCTTGTGTTGCTTCTCACAGCCCAACTCACTCTTTACCAAGAAGCGCGTCTAACGTTGAAGGTAGAAGTGTTCCAGCGACTCCTCTCCTGGCCCGAACTGCTCCAATCAGCGTTCACGTCCGGTAATTTGTGATGCTGCACTTCTTTTGTCTGGTGCAGTGTGACTAGAGCTTCCTCCCTCTGTGTGATAACTGTGTGCTTGGAAAATGCTTAATGACTTAGTTTAATGCAGAAATGGAGTCAGGGTTGTAACAACGATTAGTGTCATATTTGGCTACCAGCAAGGGCTCCAGCTCATCGTTTGGTCTTTACGCGTAGAAATGTGTCCCTTCGTAAGGATTTTCTGTGAAATGCAGTTACACGGTTTTGATTAAAATTGCCTTCACTCACTCTTTATCCATGGAGCTCAGTCCTCTCCTAATATGAGCCGTGCTCTCATTTCTGCCTTAGGTCAGATGCATCGGGGGGTAATGGGTTGAAGCAGTGGTCTGGCAGCTTGGATGTACCATATATGATCCCACTGGCCCAGGAGGGCTCTTCCTCTGACCGCCGAGGCTGCCCGTACAGCTCCAGAGCCAGACGCAGTAACAGCTCTGAGGCCCTGCTGGATAGATCGAGTCTCCCTGATGATCCAGCAACCAGAAATGGGATGCCCCCCAGAGGAGGGCCCTATAAGAGCTCAGAGACACTGACTGATGGCAAGCTGCGACACATTCACCTAGGCAGCCCTGAGAGACACGTGGACGGCTCTGTGGAACAGGCTAAAATGCGTCTGTCCATGGGCGGCAGAGGGGCGGGGGGAGGCTACAACGAGCTATTAATGGACTATATCTGGGGGAAACAGCAGAGGATGCAAGTGCAGCACCACCTGTACCAGTCCACAGGCAGGATCTGGCAGGACATGTCCTCTCCTCGATCCTCCACAGCAGTGGCGCCCCCTCATGCCAACGGCTTTTCTCATTCCCAGGTGCACCTCCCTAGTGCTGCACCTCCTTACAGCCCCATGGTCCTCCGAGGGTCCCAAGCTGAGCTACGCAGGGTGAAAGTCACCAGAACCAAATCTTGTGGACCCTTTATTCCTTTGCAGCAGCATCCCCAGGATGCAATCCTATTATCAGCATATGAGTCTCCCCTTCCTGCCACTGGCACCACCACATCCTCCATCCCCAACCTACACCCCTACCAGAATGAGCTGTCTGGCCCCTCCTTCAGTCGCAGACCCCCACAGTTCTCTCTCCCGACCCCAGAAGACTCAACCAGAAGCTTGCATAAAGCCCTGGCTCTGGAGGGATTGAGGGACTGGTACCTGAGGAATGCCCTCGGCTATCCACCAACTGCCTCAAAGGGCCACGAGGCAGGGATCTCTCGCCTCTCACATCCCCACCCACTGGTGCACCAGGCTCAGTCTGTACAAGGTGAAGCAGCAAACCTCCACAGGCCTCAGATACCCCAGTCAGCCAGCTTCCACGGTCTCCCGCTGCATGGAAGGTCTGTACTCACGTTTTTTGTGTGTGTGTTTTTTAACCTTTGTGCTTTGTCTCTTTTACACCTGCATATATTCTGATGTGAATCATCACAATGTTGTGAGCTACAGCAGATGCTTGAGGAATTGAACTCTCTCTCTCATTATTGTTCAGTGTTTTGTATTTGACAGTTGCACTTCACAAGTAGAAATGTGCTATTACTTGTAATACATGTAATTGAACCACACAGACCAGCATGCACGTTCTCAAGATTTGCTCAATCATGTTTCTCCGTGGAAGCTGGCAGCGTATCTTCCAGCAGAGGATGGTGCCATCACTTTCATCCTGTCGCCAAACAATCCATCTGTTTAACGATTACAGTCGTGGGTGTTTTATTTTTGTTTTCATCCCTTTTTTTATGCATTGTCAGCATCATCTCATGCCAACACCCACACTTGGTTGTTTCCTGATCAAAAGCACTCTCCCTCAGATTCTAGTCGTAGACCTCCATGATTTGCCTACAGTGGCTCATGAGGGGCAGAAGTCATGTTTACACATATAAATGGCATTCATCAAAGGGCTGCCCAGTTATGACAGTATTTTCATTTCCTCCTTAACATCATGGGTTTTTTTTTGAGGTTTGATGGGCCCTGAGCTCCATCACATTCTGATCATGATTCATGCTTTTTTTTTTTTTCATTTCATGAAGGGGCAGTCTTTCTGTGGTTTCACGCTTCACTTGTTGCCTCTTGTTTGTGGAATGCTGTATTGATTTTGTCTTCCTCCCCAACAGGTCGATGGAGTTCTCTCTTTATCAGGAGACTCCTCATCCACAGATGCAAGAGGTGACCCCAAAGGAACCCAGCCCAGACCCAGGCACCCTAGTCTGATGCAGCAGAACACACACACACACGCGCGAACACTACATTATATGAGCAAAAACACTGTAGCCTCACACACACATTCACTCAACAGTCACACTCTTACACAGACAAATTGATACAATGTGACCTCAATTGCAAAGCAAAACACGGCAACCTCAGCAGAAATAGACTGGAATAAATGATAAACTGTAGCTGTGCAGTGTGAAAAAGTCTTGGCAAGTTCCCCATGTTATAACTGATTCCACCAGTATGAAATTCAAACCCAGTGCTCTCATGTGGATGTGAGCTGGTGTTGACTTGCGGAGTATGTAACAACAACATGGTCATGCTGTATATCGATATTTCTGGTCCAACACGAGCAGTGACGTCCTTCCTAATAACCCTGAAAAGTCTCCCAAGATATAATTTTTTACAGAATATATACAACTCTAAATCACTATTTTGTATCTTCTGAGATATAAAGAACAGTTATACTAAAGAGGTAATTTATTGCTCATTAATCGTGTGCTATACAAAGATGTTATATGAGCTCACGTCATTTGAAAAGTATTAATACATGCCGATGAATGTGTGTTTGTAAAGTATATAAAACGCAAAAACAAGCTTCAGTCCTCATCTGCCTTTAATTTCACAGCCATTTGTACTTTTCATGTTTGATAAATGAGACAGGCCATGAACTGTAGCGTACTGGTGTAGCAGGACGGGAGTGCCTAAATGTTTTAGTGTTGAAACTAAACCTTGGTTAGAAAACTTTAAAGTGCTTTCTAACAATCTGAAATGCTAGCATTAAGCCTCTGTGAGCTTAGTCTAATCAAAAAACTGAAAGCAGTTCACGATGTCACTAAATTAGGATATTTGGAATGATGTCATATATATTGTGATTTTTCTTGGTTTTCTAGATTCAGCTCGGTGCTGACTGATAAATGTAGCTTTCTCTGTGCTGACCTTGCCAGAATAATTAGAGTAGTTTTAGGAAAAACCTGAGGGCTGTTTTGAGACCTACTGTATGGCAGTAGCACATGACTGTATGACAATAATTTAAACATATCAAATCATTTTTTTCTGCATTTAGTTGTGGAGGATTTGAGTGTCATACAGAGCACTTTATGAACATCTTAAGCCTTAATTCCCTATAAAATTGTCACCATGACAGATGACAGGCAATAGGTAGGTTCAGACAGGGTTTATAACAGTGCAAAGTGAAGTGAGTTTTGTCAATATCTGCTGAAGGTCGACCTGAATGATAGTCTGTATATAGTGTGGATTGTAATGATGAGTTTAAAGCTGACATTTTACTCCCATACTAACGTTGTAATTTTAAAACTAACCACATAATAAGTATTTAATCATAATAACCTCCCCTAGTCCTCCCGCCCCCCAAGTGAGCACTATATGATTGGTTGTAGGAAGTGAGGTTGGCGGTGTGAAGAGAATAGGGCTGCTGCAGTATTGAATGGTGGTGTGAGCAGGTCTCATACCAGTAAATTTGTTTATGAGAATTTGTGCTGGCTTTTTTTTTTTTTTTTTTGTTATGATTTTGTTATCATTCACATGTTTTGGTGTTTTGTGTTATTAAAATAAAGTTTGTTTATTTTTTTGTTGTTTTTTTAAATCAGAGTAGTCATGCAGTTATGCACCATGATATATTTCTAGGAGTCTCGGTAGCATTCTGCATTGTAAACCTGAGAAAAATTAGATTTAGAAATAAATTACTCATCAAAAACTGAAAGTATTTGTCTTGGTGTTGAAACATTTTAAAGTTGTTGGGTTTTTTTGTTTTTTTTTTCGTTTAATGTACTTGATCTTTGGCCATCTTTGGACTCATTTGAATGTAATTCTTTACGTGTGTCAAAAGTGATATTTTCTACTCTGTTACAAACTGTAGCACACCATGAAATGTTACCTGGTTTCTTCTGCTGTCTGATGTGTTCACATCCTCTCAGTATCCAGCTTTATAGAGCTTCTCTCAGCTGGTTAAAACCTGAAATCAAAGACCAAACTGCTGTGCACTGGGGGTCGTAAATGTATTTTTCATATAATGTACTCTGTAAGTTTAAAATAAATAATATAAATTTAGCTCTAAAGCAAATTTATTCAAACTATACTATATTTATGAACCTATAACATTTTGTAGCTATCTACTGTAGCTCTCTCATCAGTGCAGGAATTGGTAATGTCTGTTAAAACCATTTCATTCAGCAGTGTGATGTGTTTATATTTGATTATTCAGACCCCCCGCATCCCCACCCCTTTTTTTTAAAGATATTTAAGTGCAGCTGTTTTCTCTGTCACTGCTCTCTTTATAACTAGGCCTATGAAATAAGGCTCTATAGGCCTGCCCTATACTGTATGTATGAGATGTGCATTCATTCTACTTAATAAAGTGTCATGTTGAAAACAAACAAACACATAATGTGTCAGACATGTTTGATGACTCTGGACAACGGGTACTTTGACTTGTCAGGCAGGAAAAGCTAATTGTTTAATGTCTCCCATTGTTATTGACTGTTAGGCTTTAGTTGTCCTGTAGCAACAGGTGCAATAAAACTAACAGGTGTCCTCAGAGGCCCAATCAGTAAGTGAAAACACCTGTGCTGGTGAACCGTGTACGTGTGTGTGTGTGTGTGTGTGTGGAAAAGGGTGGAAAAAGTGAAAACGTTTTTAAGGTAACAGTCTTTTTTATAATCCTCATTGTCTCATTCTTAATCTCAGAGGCACTTTAAATTCATTTTTAGTTAATACTGTCATTTTGTGTAGTATCTTACAACCATATAGCATTGCCCTGGTAACCTGTAGTATTATTCTGAGCTGTAAACTACTCTACACAACTACTGAAGAATAATTATAACACATACTATTATGTTTTATTTTTAGGATTAAACATGATTGCAGCTGCAGGGTGTTTCTATTGGATGAGGAGGCTCAAAGATAGAGTAATAAATTAATATATAAGATAAATAAGAATAAAATAAATAAGAGCGCGACCTCCGCACCACCTCTGGAAATAGAGGAGATCGCCACAGTGAAAAATGTTGAGAGAAACACACCGTGCAGAAGCAGCAGCAGTGGCAGGAGCAGTCTGCTATTCCTGGACCTGACTGATTTGAGACACACGGAGCACAAGAGCACAGCACGCGAGCTCAGAGGCTCTACTGTCCTCGTGCCAGGATTATTTTCTTTTTTTTTTCGGCGCAACAAACACTGTAGGGTATATAAAACTCACACGGGTAAGTAGCTGTTGTGTGTTTGCTGGGGCTCATGGTGTTTTGATACTAATGTCATCTTGAGGACCACCAACAGGTAGCGAGTATTTTTGTCCTGCACTAGAATAAATATGACTTCCGGCAAAAAAAAAAGGAGAAACATCACAATAATAGCATGTATAGCTGCAGGTAATGTTAATGTAAATGTCAGTTACACCAATGTGAAGTACATTTAAAAATATATAGAGATATTAAAATACAAACAAATTAACTTTTGTTGTCCTAAACAGGATAAAGGCATGCTGACTGGACAGCTACACTGAAGGAACAATGGAGGGAGCCAGGATTTAAACTTACTGTTTTTGTGAGGAACTGTTTTTCCTCACCATGTCTGTCAAAGGGGTTCAAATGTAAATTAGGTCAGTTTTAAATATCCAATAGAAAAACTAGAGATCATAACAAAAACTTGCAACATGGGCCTTAGCCTCAGGGATAAAAGATCTCAAACTGATAAACTGCTTATGCACAAGTATTGCACTCAATAAATGTTCAGGTTTTACCTAGATGAATAAGGTACTGCTGAACTTTTATTTTGAAGTATGTGGCATTTTCATTTGATGACGGATGACTTGATTTCTTATGGACAACATTTAGACATATATCAGTCAAATTTATGCAACAGTAGGCTATATTAATTTGAATGGTTGGCCCTTCATGTTTACGACTGTGGTGCTCTCACTGTGACAGTTTGTGCGATTTCAGGAAGAGTTCAGTTGCAGCTGGGTTGGTGTCAGTAGCTATTTACGTTGACATGCCATTCAGCCAGCTAAAAATAAACATACACATTCACTGGCTCCTTTGAAATGTCATTGCAAACAACCCACTGCAATCAGCCACAAGCTAGCTGCCCCAGACAAACAGCCAGCGAACTCTTGTTTCAGACATGAAGACTTCCCTCCATTTGTAAGTGTCCAATGTGTTGCAGATTTCTCCCTGAGGGCTCCTGTCACCGTGGGCCCAGCTGAGCTGCACACAAAGTCAACAGACTCTGGTCCAACATGTCTTCATCGTATGCTGCTGCCATATCAGCCCTGCTTTCAACCAGCTCTTCTGCTGCACCCACCAAACCCACCCCTGATCCCTCCCCAGACACAGCATTGAGTCTTAAACCTTACCCCAAGCCTGACAAACCCCCTCCTGCTGTCCGGACACAGCCTCGTTCACCTGAGCCTCTGGGATCTTACGAGGAGCAACAGGAGAATCCTGCAGACTACAGCATAGGTAGGCAGCACTGAGGCCTAACTCCGACACACTGGTTGAAATCTTTTCTTTGACCCAGGTGGCACATTGTGTTACAGGTGGTTATTACCTAGTTGAGCTTGGAGAGATTTTTGTTGACCGTTACCAAGTGGTCAGAAAGTTGGGATGGGGTCACTTCTCCACTGTATGGCTTTGCTGGGATATGGAGTAAGTACAGGTTTAACCTTTTGATTTTTCACATAACATAATATAGAATATAGATAGAAGTAGCTAACTACCTAAACTGTTTGCATGCAGGAAAAGGCGTTTTGTGGCTCTGAAGGTGGTGAAGAGTGCTCAAACCTTCACTGAGACGGCACTGGATGAGATCAAACTTCTGAAATGTGTCAGTGTTGTTTATGCATGAAAATACACATTCTATCTATCTATCTATCTATCTATCTATCTATCTATCTATCTATCTATCTATCTATCTATCTATCTATCTATCTATCTATCTATCTATCTATCTATCTATCTATCTATCTATCTATCTATCTATCTATCTATCTATCATTCAAAACCAGTGTCATGACATCATTTAATCACTGTATATATGCTACATAAATGTCTTTGTCATTATTATATACAATATCTGATCATCAGGTAAGAGACACTGACTCCAAGGATGCTAAACGGGAGACAATTGTGCAACTCATCGATGACTTCAGGATTACTGGAGCAAGTGGAGAGCGTATCCTTTTTTCTTTTTTTTTTTCTTTTTTTTTGCAGAGAGACCAATGTTAAAACACACATTGTCTGTTTGTTTTACCCTGTAGTGCAGGTGTGGCTTTGCTATTGAGTTGGGCCTGCACAGGCAAAAGGAGACCTGGTATCAAATGATCGGACTTATATTAGAATATGTGGATCATGTAAATACGTTTTAGATTCCTCCAAAAGGCTCTGATGTATGGTCTGAAACAAGGCCCTTAATTGCTCTCCAGATGTGTGCATGGTTCTTGAGGTGCTTGGCCACCAGCTGCTGCGGTGGATCATCAAATCTAACTACACTGGCCTTCCCCTGCCTTGCGTCAAGAGCATCCTCAGACAGGTGCTGTGAAACCTCTTAAACCATCTTCAATCAGCCTCCCTGTCTCTCACCACTGACTGAGCTCTTTCTGTGAGCAGTCTATCTTCTATTTTTGGTTTTCATTGACACAAGGTGCAACGACAGTGACTCTATTTTTCTTTCCTTATCGCAGGTTCTGCAGGGCTTAGATTACTTGCACACTAAATGCAAGATTATCCACACAGACATCAAGCCAGAAAACATCCTGCTGAGAGTGGATGAGGCTTATGTTCAAAACATGGCGGCCAACACCAAGCTGTGGCAGTTGCCAGTGTCCTCTGCTATCTCCAGCTCCTCAGGTTAGTGGTGCTGTGCTATAAAATAATAATAATAAAAAAAAAGTGTTCCGATCCTCTGAACAATATGTCTAGATGAAATTTTGTGTCTGTATTTTTATCACTGTGTGCTTGTTCCCCTCCTTTGATGACATTTTTATTTCATGCCAGTTAATGGAGGCTCCAGGGAGAAGCAGGTTTGTAACCTGAAATTATCCTCTTTTGTTTATTAAGTAATCATTTAATTAGGACATCTGAGTTTATTGTTAAACCACAAAGTGATGTGTGTGTTTTCTTAAGACTTTGTCCAACTTCTTGGGGAAGCTGACAGGTGTTTTCCACACGCTTGGGGAGTGGGTAAGATGTTGTGTTGGATTTTTGCATGAGCTAAAAAGCTGCATTGTGACGACTTAAAAGGTCCTAAAGACCCAGTATAAATCCCTCAACAACATTGTACAGTTTGCATCATAAACTAAATATACTCTAAAAATCTACATTAAAACCTTTCTGGCTTGTGTCTGCATTAGAATCAAGACAACTAATGAGCACATTACTTTCTTTTCATACAACCTTCAGACATTTTCAGTTGCTTGATTTGCTGCACTTTCAGAACAGGAATGAAATGTGACCCAGAAAATTTCTTTGGATTAATTTTTTAATTCCAACTTCACTTTTTGATTTTTTTTTTTGTCCCACAACTGACGGCACCCTGCAGTCAACCAAGTTCTCCAGAAGCTCAATTAACCGACTGACGAGGAAAGACAGAAGACGACGAGGACAGGAGACCACATCTGTCCAAAAACAAAGAGACGCACCTCATGTTTCGTTTTCTGATGCCACTCCTCCCTCAAAGATCACAGGTCCTAACCTCACATTAAGGAGGCAGACCCTGCTGTTGGAAGATGGACTGGACTCAGCTCCATATAATCACAGAGAGTCCATCTGCTCATGGCCAGACCTCAACACAGATGCTCCCATCTCTGGCTCTAGATCAATGTTATTACATCAGACTGCAGACAAGGAGCCACCTCCACCTTCATCATTTGCCCCCTCTGGTTAGTCTTTGTTGTTTCTCTTTCCCTTAAACTATGGGTCTATGATGTTTATGAAGTTCATTCTCCATGCAACTTGTTCAATTGGGTGTCAAATATTTCATTGTGTTTCAGGTATCAGTGACTCTGATGTAGTTTTGGACCTACTGAAACCACAGAACGCTGATAAAATCCTCATCAAGATTGCAGACCTGGGAAATGCCTGCTGGGTGGTGAGTAATTTGTTTGACACAGATATTAAACCTGAAAAACTACACAATTAAAACGAAACAGTTTCACCCTCCCAGTAATTCAACATTTCTTCATATCTCCCACAGAGCTTCGTAATCCTCCATAATTCATGATTTATTTTGACACTAGAACATTTTCAGTCAGCAGCAAGATCTTTACTTACACGTCCCAACACAGTGACAGTCATGCTGAGTTGCCAAGATTATTGCACCAAATATTAAATTATACATCACATGTTGCAGGGTTACTGGGAGTGGATAAGTGCTTTATTCATGTCATCTACTTATGGCTGCAGCTGCTGACTGGGTTCATGAGTTAAGTCAAAAGGTCAAAGAACCAAATATTTCTTATTTTAGTTTAATCAAAAGATATTTATCCTGTGCCAAATTTGGTGAACATTTGTTGAGAAGTGAGGGGAAAAAGTATCCAGCAAATAAAACAAAAATAAATGCAAGGCCCTAGCAAGAAATGGGCGGGGCCTCTTCTGAAAGATTTCTCTTTAATCAAAGATTAGTTTTGCTTTTACACTCATAGTTTTCACAGCTATGAAATAAACTGCAAAGTGTTTTGTAAATGGCCACATGTCTAGCCCATGAAACACAACCAGTCCATTATTTTTCCAGAACTCATTGTGACAGGTGCTTTCAGTGGAGCACAGTGTGACAGCCATATTTACCATGCCCTCCAGTGAAAAACACAACTGCCATATGCTTCCAGTGAGATGAAACTGTGTGGGCTGATTTCAAAATGTGGCTTAAGAGAGAGACATTATTGTCATTTCTGTGCAACCCTGTACTGTTTGTTTTTCTTCTCTTTTCATTTGGCAGAAAAAGAGACAATAGTGTTTTTCTTTAAAAGGCTTTTCAGTAGTGTTGACAGCTTAGATCTATGTTTTTTTCATATATATATAATTTTATTTATAAAATGCAAGTGACAGACATCCAGTGTATATAAAAGTTCAAATTTTACAAACTTAAATGAACATAAATGAATGAACAACCCCCCCCTGAAGCTGACCGAAGCTGAACCAAAACATGAGGGGGGATAGGTTTTACTGTCACAGTGGTACTCATAGATGTAGATCATCTAACAGTAAAAGATTCAAATCTAATCTCTCTCTTGTTGTCAGCACAAACACTTCACTGAAGACATCCAGACGTGTCAGTATCGCTCTGTGGAGGTCCTGATTGGTGCTGACTACGGCACACCTGCTGACATCTGGAGCACCGCCTGCATGGTGAGACAAACACCTGCATAAATGTATATTTTAAAAAATCTCCTGCCGGCACAGAGGCATAATAAGATGAGCATCTTGTTTTCGGGTTGTTTTGGTGTCCATCTGTACTGATCTTCTGAGGACGAAGGGAATTTCTTTTTCCTCTCTTGGGCTCGAAAATTAACTGATTATAATTTGGTGGTCAAAGGTCAAAGGTCAAGATCACTGTGATCTCACCAAATACACAGCTCATCATATGCTAATCATGAAAAAATACATTTAAAGTTTTCATTCCATATATTATATGAATCTGGGCAGAAATGGATGAATGTCACAACTTGACTGGTTGGTGGAGACACATGACAGTAAGATCAGTGATTTGGCTTTTTAAAGAAATGTCATTGCAACGTTGTTATTTCCGCACTTGCCATGACTGTCTTTTGTTCTGCTCCGTAGGCTTTTGAGTTAGCCACAGGGGACTACCTGTTCGACCCCCAAGCGGGAGCCACCTTCTCTCGGGAAGAAGGTTTGTTTTGGTCACTACAACTTGTTTGTCCTTGATTAAACTAAATGTCTTTGTAACAAAGCGTCTTCTGGTGTCTTCTCAGATCACATTGCCCACATCATTGAGCTGCTGGGACCCATCCCATCCCAGTTTGCGCTCTCAGGGAGAAATTCCAAACAATACTTCAACCGTAAAGGTAAAGTGTTCGAAACTAATGTGCTCCATACAGCCAAATGACATGCTTTTCTAAGACTTAGAATAGAGTTTGTGTATTTTGTATCTTTTATACAAATAGATAAAATATCTTGTTTTTAGTTTCCTGTTGGCGTTAATATTATGGTCAGGCCTTTGGAGATGAGTTAGGAATTTTACATTTACTGTGAAAAAGCTATAAAAAATAGAAGTGTACTAGAAGTCTACTTTTGACCTTGTCCAGGACAACTGCGACACATCTCAAAGCTCAAGCCATGGAGCTTGTTTGAAGTCCTGCAAGATAAGTACGAGTGGCCGCAGGAGGAAGCCATCCAGTTCAGCTCTTTCCTCTTGACCATGTTGGAGCTGCTGCCAGAGAAAAGATCCACAGCTGCCCAGTGTCTGAAACACCCCTGGATTAACCCCTAGACACCCCAGCCCCTCAGAGCCCAGTGGACTAGCTCCCTGTTCAGGAGCAGACTCAGACATATTGCATGTGACACAGGACTTGGGTCAGCTGTGGGAGTAGTCTGGTGCTGGCATCATGAGCACAGCTCTCATAAATATTTATCAGCCTGACTAAGAGCCCAGTCCCAGTTGGTTTGTTTGGTCTCTAAACTGCCATCACTTCAAATTCAGGCACAGCAATGACCAAAGACAAGCTTTGTCTTGTGGGAGAAGAGTCTCCTAACATGAAGAAGTCAGTGAAGATAAGTTTCATTATGCTGATATGCGTTGCTAATATTTTGTAAGATGGGTACAGTGGCTTCAGAGATGATTTACACCTGTTCACTTTTTTCACATCCTGTTGTCGATTTAGGATACATATCATTCTTCACTTAATAACTCAATTTCTTCTTTCCAGTTTCCTTAAAAATCAAAACCTGAACTCTTTCACATCCTTCAGGTTCCTGCACAGATGTTTCCTGAGGTTTGAGTCTGGGGTTTGGCCAAGCCACTCAAGGACACAGACTTGTCCTGAACCCTCTCCAGTTTTGTCCTGGCACTTTGCTTCAGGTCATTAAAAGGGGAACGCTCTGTATTTGGTGGCATTTGTCTCTCTCTCAGTTCAGATCAGTCTCCCTGTCCCTGCTGCCCAGAAACCCCCACATAGTGCTCCCACGCGCATGCTTCATTGTAAGGATGGTATTAGCCAGGTGATGAGAAGTGCCTGTTTTTTTTTTATAGCCTTAGAGCTTTGAGTCCTTCATATGCCTTTTACATAAAGTGTCTTCTGTCTAGCCACTCTAACAGGCCTGAGTGATGGAGTGCTGCCCAGACAGCCGTTCTTACGGCAGGTTCTCCCATCTCTGCAGAGGACCTCTGAGGCTCTGAGAGTGAAAGTTGAGTTTATGGAGAGAAGTAATGGTCCCAGACTTCATCCATTAGTTCCACAGTTACTGAGGCCATGTGCTCCCGGATCACTTAAAGCTTTTAGATATTGTTTATATCATTGCCCTGATCTGTGTGTCACCACAGTTTTATCATGGAGAGAGTTTGTTGAACTTGGTAAATGCGAGATGTCACATTAAAATAATGTATCATAACTTTGTGAATTTTTGCATATAGATTGATGAACACACTGGCCAGAATTCAATTAATTTGTAATTTAATATATAACATGGCAATGCGTGCTGTGAAGGGGTCTGAATATTTTCTGAAGCTTCTGTAAATCGAGATCCCTTTTTGAATAAATGTTCATTAACAAAGTGGCAGCAAACCAGTCAGAAGTATGAGATGGATTTATTCAGACGCACAACTCAGTGTCCAAAATGTCAGCTTGAAAGAGTCCTTTGATGACTGACCTCAGAAAAGACTGGTTTATTAGGAACAACCTGCACTCTGACTCTAACCTCATTTTAGGTGAAAATGCAATCAAAATGGAAATGAGATTTGAAATTAGTCACTTAAGTATCAGTTTAATTTTGCAGACATTAACGTCAGTGTTTGCAGCAGCACTGCGAGTTAACCCTACTAAATCAGCCATCAGGACTTACTCCCTCCTTTTTTACAGTTCCTGAGTGAGTGAGCGAGTGAGCAAGTGTGTGTGTGTGTGCGTGCGTGTATCTGTAATGTGTTGACTGTGGAGATCTGGTGAGTTGTGCATTCCTTGCATGCTCCCATCGAGCAGGGCTCCGAGAGGGGGTTGGAAGGAAGAGGAGGGAGGAGTTAGCCTCGTGTAACAGCAAGCATATGTCCGGATGTTAGAAAACTCACAGATTTTCCTGTAGCTGCTGAGGAGGTGAGAAGAGGACAGGGAGCAGTGCCTGCCCGCACATGTAAGTCTTATTTTCAGTTAAATTTTAATGAGAGACCTTTTAAGAATGCATGAGGTGGTTGTTCTTGTTTTATGCCCAACAAGTGTTTGCTCCTGTGTTGCTCAAGGGAGAGGGATCAGTCTGAGTAAAATTCCTGTTTTTGGACTTCAGACTGCGCACTCATAGCACTGAGGGGAAATTTGGATTAGATTAGATATAGTGCCAAACTGGCAACAATCAACAGTCAAACCATTTTAACAGCAAATATTGTATTAGAGCTTCAGTAACGGGCAGCTTGTCTGATTTTTCATGATATTTTAACTGTGTCTCTACACGCTGAAAAAAGTGTTTATGAAGACGTGCCAAGATCATTCTGCATTTTAGTGTCTGAATCTCTTGCTTTATGGTAGGAGTAAGCATAAGTAAAGGTTAAGGTCCCAGTGTTCTGCCTTTTGTGACACAGCTCTTAACCCCCAGCTGGTTGCCACGCAACTCAAACTCCGAATCAAAAGGAATTACCTCAACCACCAATGGTCTTTCACAGTTGCATTATTTGTGCAAGATAGAATCGTTTCCAGCCATGCTCTTCACTGCTTTTCCCACAGAGAGACTCTGTGCAGGCTGTGCTTTTCTCCTCTCTTCCCTCCACTTGGTCTGTACAGATTTCTAAACTGACTAATTGCATCTGAGAGTTGGAAAGCTGTGCACATAGTCCCCGTGCTGTGTATTTACTGGTGTTTATTGGAGTTGATATTAAATGATATCCTACAGTGATACCATCACTTTAAGACGTGTGCGGATGTGCAGCAGGGACCTGGCAGCAACAGCAGCAGCAGTAGCTGGTAATGAAAACAGCAGTATCAGTATTGTACACCAGTAAACACCCATCTCATTAGCTCGACACAAAGGGAGAGGCAGAGAGAGAAGATATGAGAGCTTTCATTTATCTTATGCAAATGTGGTTGTTATTGTACTGTCTGTCTGTGCTTCATCTATCACAGCCTCTCTTCATAACACAGCACTGAACTGATGTTTACACTCTCTGTCTCGGTTGCAGGATGTGGCTGACTCTTATTTACAGTTGCATTGGTGGAGCAGCTCTTCTATATGCTCTGTACAGATGGGTGATTCCCACTGCTGTGCAGTATCATGGAGGGCTGGCACTGATGTGGCATGATGTCATTGTGGAGCGGATGCTGGACACACTGACCCAGTCCACTCGTCCCCAGGTGTGCCTTCTTTATAAAAAAACAAAAAAAAACTCACCTGTCACAAGAGCAGCCACAACACACTTATGACTGTGTCACGGTAAAGGTGACAGAGAAGAATGCTTGTAAATAAAAATGAAGAGGCCACATTCACAGAGGTTGAATCAATAGTCAAATAAACTGGTCGTCAACAAGACTGATGGCCTACAGCTGTGCTAAATGCTAACATCATCATGCTCCAATAAGAACATGGTGATGTTTAACAGTAAAATGTTTATTACATTCAACCTCTTAATTTAGCCTCTTAGTTTAATAGAAGTGTCCTTAGTTTTATAGGACTCTCATCACAAACCAAAGTAGGCCCTATTTGACAAATTAAAAGTTTGGCCTGATGATAGCACAAGCTGAGGAGTTAAAGAATCACTAATGTGATTACAGTTCTACCTGATAGTGTCATGACAGGTTGATGTGTGACTGAGTGAAATAGTACGTGACTAAGTAAAAACTGCACTTTTTCTGAGAAAGAAAGTTAATTAAGGATCGAATCTGTCCTGTTTGAAATCATCATCATGCTGCACAGTGAAGACACTTTTGACCTTTGACACCATTTCACAAAGTGATGTAAGAGCTAATCAGAGACAAGTCAGGGTACTAGATTTAAAATGAAACCATAAACCTTTAACTGGTGTAACTTACACCATTCATATTAATTATTTATTTATGCTGTCTCACTGGGATACTTTACTGTCACATCATTAAGGTAGGTACACAAATGATTTCTTGCTATGACAAATTGAAATCCTTTATTATACTGGTGTTTTAATGTTAAATCTCATATTTAATATCAAGATTTTGCATTTCAGAAATAAAGTCTGAATGAAAGAGAAAATTGCAAAAGGCAAATTAAACATTGCAGGTTTCACTTATAGATGATACAATGTTCATGATCAATATATAATGTGAACAAGACAAAAAGAAAAATACTGATGACATAAAAAACACACTATCAAAGGAGGGCAGGACAAACACATACAAACAATATTCACACACACACACACACATGCATGCACACGCACATACACGAGTACAAGTAGGTGAATCCACACTTACAGTGGCCCTGAGGGCTCAACACACTGCAACTTAACAAAAACACAGAGATGCAAACATGCTGCAAATTCAGAAAACATATTCATCAGTGAGAACACACACACGCAAATAAACAAACGCACTGAAAATGCAACCTCACAATGAAACCTGAATTTGACATTTTATGTTCAGACTTGTTCGTTTGTGTTTAGCACAGGCAAACATGTTCATGAGGACCCAAATGTACAAAAACATAACCTACTGTCAGTCTGTATTAGCCAGTCCACTGTGTGTTTGCTAAGGTTAGTGAACTGTGTGCTCATCAGGTGCAAATCTTCCCATGATACCTTTCACTTTCTGTCTACAGATCTGTATCCAGGGTCAAACAATAACTGGACACTAACAGAAGCATATTTTTATTTGCTGATGTTTGCTTCCATTTCAATGTTGCTTACAGACTTACATCCAAAACACTTATACACTGGAAAGAAAATATTTACCTATGAAACACCGAAAAGATAATAACTTGTCCATCAGTCATCTTTTTTGTGTGTTGAACCTCAGCAGGACAGGTGCAGAATACACACATCAGTTTTAAGAGCCATTGACATATTGGAGTCATAGCTGTGATGTACAATAAGATTTACTGGTATAGTAAGTATAATTACTGTTCTGTTATATCTTCTATTGAACAAATGTGGCAACCCAAATGTCCTCAAGCAGCAATGATTGAATTATTAATGCTCAGTGATCAGTGACACTGATTATAGCATGGTACAATAGTGTTTCTTCCCCCTCTCCTCAGCGGCTCCTGAGTGCAGTACAGAAGAAAGCCACTAGAGGAGACCCTCGCAGCGTGGTCCAAGCAATCGATGATTTCTGCAGGCACAAGGAGTGGGCTATGAATGTGGGGGATGAGAAAGGTATTGATTTCTTAATCTATGGCTATTTCCCTCCATGTGTGAGATCATTACCTTACATGACCCAGCTTTATGTTTATGTGCCTACATGTGTTTTGATTTTTTTTTTCTTTCGTTTTTTGCCTCAGGCTGCATTCTTGACTCTGTGGTGTCTGAGATAAACCCAGCCACTGTGCTGGAGCTGGGAACCTACTGTGGCTACTCCACGGTGCGGATCGCCCGCCTGCTTCCCCCTCACGCCAAACTCATCACTCTTGAATTTAACCCTGACTTTGCTGCAATTGCTCGTCAAGTCATTGCTTGGGCAGGACTAGAGGAAAAGGTAAAGCCTGGTGTCTTCACAGTAAACGGAAAAAAACAATGATGTACATAGTGTGTGTGCAGGTCAGAAATTCATGTCTTTCTTCCTTCAAGGTCCAGTTAGTTGAAGGTGCATCTGGAGACTGGATCCCTAAAATGAAGGAGCACTTTGGGATTAAAACATTTGATCTGGTTTTCCTGGATCACTGGAAGGACCGCTACCTTCCTGACACAAAACTGATGGAGGCAAGTTGTTTGTTAAGTGTTTTTTTTTGTTTGTAGTGATCAAACTCATAATTTCTCTGCTCTGACACTCACTTTGCTTTTATTATCAGGAGTGTGGTCTGCTCAGGAAGGGTACTGTCCTGCTGGCAGACAACGTCATCTGCCCTGGGACTCCTGACTACCTGGAATACATCCGAAACAACCCACAGTACAAGAGCCAGTACTTCAAATCTCACCTGGAGTACACCAAAGTGGAGGACGGCCTGGAGAAGTCTGTCTTCTTAGGGTAGTTTTTAACAGAGTCATGTTTTCCACAGGTATTAGTAAACCTCAGGTGTCTGACCCCTCACTGACTACAAATCAGGAGTTCAACCTTTTTGACATCAGAGTGTTAATTTGAAATTAAAAAGGAAAACAAACTATTTGTGTTGTGTGCTTTATTTTCCATTGAACAACATGATAGAAGTTGATGCACTGTTCGAGATGTCTATAAGCCTGTATATTGGTGCAGTAGATGGTGGTAGTGATTCTGTGTTCAAACTCCTAATTGACAGATGATGAGCTGCAAACTGATCCGGGGGACTGCTTTTCCCAGAGCATCAACTGAAATCAATAATAAATCTAATCCAGCTGCATTCTGCGGTTCACAAACCTATTTTCTGCTCTGACATCCTCCTCCAGCTCTGGCCCAGCGTT
>OMNW01007834.1:0-17355 GCA_900303245.1 Selene dorsalis
TTGAATAGATCTGGATGTATTGGTTTCTTTGCATTAACACAGGTGGTGCAGCGAAGATTATGAGGCTTGCTCTCTCTCTTGGTTCAGGTGTTGGAGCCTGGAAGATGGCAAAGCTCCACAAGGATATTAAATCAGCAGAGACGACTTGAAGGCCATTATCATCTGAATATTATCTGCATTTTGAATAATGCATTCACGGGGGTCTTGGTGTCTGTGATCAGAGATGCATGGATGTATCTTGTGTGGAGCTCGAGTGGGCCTGTGTACTGCCGACACTGTTTGTATGTGCCCACTTAAACTGCAGATGTGACATTTTATTATTGTCTTGAAAAATCAACAAGGCCAAAAGTCTAACACAGTTATTTCTATAGACATAATAATACTAAGCACATCAGCAGTGTATTATTATTTTGAATCCATTCAAGTGTAATTTACTGAAATTCCTCTTTATTTCTTCCCTAAAGCTGAGTAAACAACATTTTTTAATTCAGTAATGGCAAGAAATTACTTTCAAAATGAGGTGCTTTCCAAGAGATTTCTCTCTATTTAACATTCACTGAATGTTTTTAAACATTAGTTGAAACCAAAAATAAAACTTGTTTAGTTACACATCTCCAAGACTGTGTGATAATACACACAATTTCTATTATGTGCAAAAAGGCTGCAAGATTTTCAGTATGGATAACAAACGTTACACCTATTCTTAATCACTGTAGTGTTGCCAGTTTTAGTGGCGCTCTGGAGCAGGTACGTAAATATGGCCTACTTTAAAATCTGTAAAATCATGTGAAGTGATGTGAAAATCATAAGGTCTTTAAAAATATTACGTAAATATTGCTTAAAAATCCAAAGGAGGAAACTTGTCAGAAATCTGGCAACACTGCTGTAGTAGCTCTAGTCTTGTGTTGGCTAACATGTAATGTACAAACAATAGAAAACAGGCTTTTGGGATTTCTAATCAAATAAAGTAAAAATTTGATGCAGAGACAAGGCATTAGTGAGCAAACTTAAGAATCAGAGCAGCAGTTGAAAATCTGAAAGACTGAGGGGACAAGTAAAATTATGTTTTTGTGAATGTGTGTGGTGACTTTGAACAGAACAATAATAACAGTTGTTTATGGTTTATAAACATGGTTGGCCCTACAGGGACACTCTCTGAGTCTGTCAGTGTCAAAAAGAACAACTTTTAATGGACATCACCACTGTACAGTCTCAGGTGTGCTATGTAGCAATAGCAACACTTAAAGCTACTCTGGTACAAAACTTTTCCAAGAATATTGATTAAGATGATGTAGGTCATTTATTTCCTTGAGGTCGGGGGGCTAGCTAGTTAGCAAGCTAATTTCAGGTGAGGCTAGCTAGTTAGCATGAGAACCTCAGGAGATAAAAAAGAGTTGATAGAAACATTGGTGTTGTTTTCTACAGATGGAGACGAGGAAAAAAGGATGAAGAAGTGAAGTCTGATGCCAGATGAGCAATGTTTCCTTCTCAACAGGTAAGTAAACAGGCGGTAATGCTAATGCTAGCAATGTAGCAATCTGGTAGAAAGTTTTTCCAAAGAATAAGTGGGTGCAGGTCGTTTAGTGACTCTACACTCAAGATTGAAGAAATTCTAAATCACTTTACTGAGTCAAGTGACTCAGTCTGGTTCAGTTCAAAGATTTGTAGTCACAGACTCACACATATACAGCGAGCTAACACGGCGACTAAATCATTCACACAGCCCAGTTTTAATAACAAGCTTTGCTCTTCATAATGAAGTCAGACAGTTCTGACCTGATTATCCCGCTGAAATTAGAAATTTAATTGCATAAATTTTTCAGCTGCTGGAGTCAAGGAGGCATGGCGCCACAAATCTATTATCGCAGATTCTCCTTCTCATAAGCTCCTCTCGGGCGTGATGCCATGTGGCAACAAATGACTCCCATTTGGGATGAATGGTGATGAAGCCGCTGTGCAGGTCCTCTGTCTCCATCACAAGTAGTAATCAGAAGGTGGTTGTTTGTAACGGCGGCATGGCAACAAGGGTGCACACGCTATGATCGTGACGGAGATGAGTCAGAGAAGAACATCAGACTTATAAATACCGTTATAAGAACAGTAAAGGTTAACGCTAATTTCGTTTTGTTTTAATAGGCTTGGTCACTGCTTGGGAAAAAAAGAAGTACAGAAATGAAGTAGTTTTTTTTTTTGTCTACGACTTCTTAACTCTTCTCGATGTGTGAAGTTTTCACTTTACACCTAAGAAGAAGTGCGAGCACCTGTAATGTTGTAAATGATCAAGTTTCATCAACAAAAATAATGGTGGTTGATACTAATTAAGAGGCAACTTTTCTAAAAACTTTTCAAGAACTTTAAAGAAATGTGGATTTTTTTATTAACGTTAACGTTATGTTTGTAAAGCCGACAGGTATGTATTTAACAACGCAAGGTAAACAAGCACACGTGTGTATCTGTAGGAGACAACTGAGGAGTTTTTGGAGCTGAAAATCATGCAGAACTACTCTGTAGGTGTCCAACACTGACACAGTGGTAAGAAAAAAGCTGTAAAATCCTTTAACAAATAAAAAACAAACAGACGCCCTCGTGACTCAAAGGTAGAAAGCAAAGATGGGAATTGTGCCTTCAACAAATCATCTCCATGCCATGTATTTGTTCTGCTCAGTCACTGAACCAGGTGCATTTACTAATTAGCTCATCTTCCTGGCTGTAGAACTGTGCTGACTGGAATCAGCTGGTTCAGTGACCGAGCAGAACAAATACATGGCATGGAGATGACTTGTTGAAGCCACAATTCACATCTCTGGTAGAAAGAAACTCAGGCAGTCATGAGGAAATCCAAGTCATGGCCCTTTACTGCATTGTATAGTCCTTCTCTCTCTCTCTCTCTCTCTCCCTCCCTCCCTGCCTAGACATAGACAAATGCAGTAGATTTATGGATGGATAGATACATGGACAGATCAGATGAATGGATGAGAAACATACATAGATAGATGTGAGGCGAGATGCGAGATCTGTCCACAGATGCACACATAAAATCATGCCAGATGCAGTTGGTGCCTCCAGGCCGGACCACATTTCACTGTCATCACACAGACACGCACACATGCACACACATTTACCAGCCTGGCTGTCACTCCTGGTAATAATGTAGTAATGAGTACTGAGGACTTCTGGGTCAGAACATAAACATGTTGTTTGGACCTGCGGCTGGCGTGTTAGTGTCCAGTATTACCATGATAACACACACACACACAAACATACACACACACACAAGGTGAAAACAAAGTTAACAAAACATGTCGTGGTGAAATGTGAGCTGTGACTAGTAAATTGACTTTGAGGAGTACATTTTGTGAAGTTTTCCTCTACACATTTATTTTGAAAGGCTATTCATAGCTGCCTCCCCCTGCTCAGACCATTTACTCAGTGGCGGCTCTATTAAAGCCTCGGTGACTGGATGCAGCGCGACAGGGAAATAAGCGCCAACGATTGCCTACATTTACACTGAAAAGGTCAGGCCAGTTTTTTATTGAATTTACTCTGTTTTTTTTCCTCCTCCAACAATGTCTCCAGCAACTAGCACACAGCGCTGCTCCTTCAGCACACGTAATCGACATCAAATCACTTTCCCAATAAGTTTTACTGCTCTTCCACCAAGTTTGTATAAAGTCAATGATTTTTTCTGCCTGCTAGCTACCAGAGAGTTAAAAACCCAGAAAATTAAAGAATGGGAAGTGATTCATGCTTTTTCTTTACATCATTAACTTCAGTGTGCGTTTGAAATGTATGAAAGCACTGGAGGAGGAGAGGTGGAGCAGCACGTTCAGCCAGTGGGTGTCATTTTAATTTTATTTTCTGACTGACATTATACACATCTTTTGGAGTCATTAACACTGCAACAGCACCTGCGCCTTGGCCTAAAAGCTTGTTAATGTTGTCACTTAAAACGCAGTGTTTTAACAGCATGTGGTGACACCTCTGGTCCAACAACACTGCTGATCTGTTTGAGGCAGTTCAACCCAACATGCTGTGGTTTATTACAACTTGATTTTTATATAGATGGATTTTTCTAGCTTTAGACGTACTCTGTGGACAAGTCCTCCAACCTAATTAACCAAAGAGGTTCATTAAGGATGTGCACAAAGTGCTAGTTAAAACATCTTAGGACCTGAGGTGAGGAGGGGCTCCCTTAACAAGATGAGTTTTAAGAAATTCTTGAAGACGGAGAAGGCTGAAGATACTCAATATGAGGACAATATAAACTTAAGTCTTATGTCTTAAAGAGGAACAATGCATGTCCGGTTTCATTTCCACTGTTTTGCTTACCCTCCTCCTGGCCATGTGCATTTGTTTTCAACAAATCCTCCAAAAAGGCAAGGTTGGTTTTCAGCCAAGATACTCCAGGTGGAAGGCAGAGAGCCTCCATTCTCCCTGTAACAAGTCATTTAACCATCACAATTACTGAGAAACTGTTTAATTAAGGTAAAAAGGTAGCATAGTTAAGGTGGAAATCCTGCATAGTTCCTCTTTAAATCAGGATTTTACCAAAAGATCCTTTCCCCAGGCTGGGAGGAATAATTGGCTAATAATGTTGGACCCTCATTAGTTGTTATTGTACTTTAGTGGTACAAATAACTGCTTATTTTTGACTAATCAGATTACTGAAGCCAGTCGAGAATAGAAATAGCCCACAGCGTACAGATTAGTTGCTCTCCTGTTTCATGCGTAACATTATTTATGTTCCTTTTCTAATACCCTCACATCCACACTGCAGTTGATTATGGGTCATTTTGTAAAGCCTACACCCTAAGCAGACTGACACGAAGCCCACACAACGCCCTGTGGCCTGAGGCCCCTGAGACGTGGACTTGTCTGAACTGTAGATCCGGACAGATCTCTGATTTACTGGGAGGGCGGCCATTAATTCTGCAAGTGTGGAGACGTCTGTATTTTCAGATTCAGCCATACAGTCACCACCTGCTGCTGTTTTTGGGTTAACTGACATATTGAGTTGCCAGTAGCAGCTTTAATGTCCAGTTAATGGGGTTAGGAGGCTCCATGTTGACCAGCCCATTGTTAGACAGATACTCTGGATATAAAGAGTATTTCGCCTTCTTCTGTGACCAATGTGCTCATTTTTACTTCTAATTAAATCTCTGCAGAATTTGCTGTTGCCAGAATAAAGGAATAAAACATGTTTATCATATAAGGAGCTTTTGGTCCAATTTCCAGATCTAATCGTCCCAAACATGATCTCGCCGACCAGTTCTCGCAGATCTCCAGATTATCATGCTCAAAGAGCGAGCAGAGTGTTTTTGTGTGTGTGTGTGTGTGTGTGTGTGTGTGACAAGTAAATTGGATTTGGTGGAAGTGAAAAAGGACTGGTTAGGTTTTGTCACAGAAAAAGTCATTTGTCATGTGACATAGCTGAAGGACCATATGCTGCTGCTGCTGCTGTTGCATTTTAATGATGGAGTCGTTCCTCAGTGGGCATGACCACATATACCATACTTTCTCCACTACAAAGTTTCATTAAAAAAATGACAGAAGGTACAGTCTTATTTTGCCACACCTCGTTATGTTCAGGGAAGCAGCAGCAGCAGTGTGGAAATGTTGGTGTGTGTCCAATGAGGAGCTGTAAAGGAAATAGTCCCAACAGAGGCTCCTCGATCAGGACTGCAGTCATAATGACCAAGCTGACACAAGAGAAAGACTTTGTTGTCTTCAGAGATGCGTCTGGGCTGCAGTGCTGCCTGTAAAGTAGCTCTCTCTCTGCCAACCTAAGACTAAACCACTGATGAAATATCTTTACATTATTGATACGTCTCTTATGCTCTCAAGACTTATCTCACCCTTTCGATCTCTGTCTGCAAATCTCCCTTTATGTTTCCTTTTTATGAACAAAACAATGGTGAACACAGCCCCGTCTGAAATCACCGTCTGAAATCACCAAGTGGCTGCTACAGATCTGTCAGAGTCATTACTCTGGTACACATTGAAAAAGAAGAGTTTGTACTGAATCGTATTATTTGTCTAGTTCTCCGTGACAAATTGTCTTATTGAGTTAATTCTGCTTTATCTGTAAGAGACAACAGACGCAGTTTGCGTGAGTCACAACACTAATTTATCAACAAAAAAGTCGATAATTCAATAAAACTGCCAGTTGTGGCAAGATTAAATGTGTTTATTATTCTGTTTCAGCATGTAAAGTCACTCTGATTAGTCCAGCCCTGCTACTAATTATTGCATTTCCTGTCACACAAAATTCATGTAAGACTAAAGTGTCATAAGTATTGTTTCTCTGCCAACGTGTAACTTCAGTGTAATTACTACATCTACAGTGTGAATCATTGCCCCACTAACTGTGTCCCCTCCTTCTGTCCTGTACAGAGGCAGGGCTGCTGTCTGTCGTGACTCATGGTGACAACTCTCCGGGATCACCCTCCCCACCAGTCAGACTCAGCTGTGAACAGATCTCCTTCCCCTTCTTCTCACAAGATGTCTACCTGGTGAGTTTAATGACTCTTTTAGTCTCCATGTCCCTGTCTGACTCCATGTATGATGAAAGGACATGATAACTGTTAATAGTTTTTGACCACAGATGTAAAATGTTTACAAATGTAATTAGATGTTATAAAAAAATTATATGAAAAGGGAAAATATAAAGTAGTAACAAAAAAAAGATAATTACAAAAAAAAATTCAAATACATGTATAATCAGTCTTTAATCCAAGACATCCTCTTTGTCAACCTCTAATTTAAAAACATGACTATATATCTAATATGAATTAGAGGCCACTATAACTCAAAGCAGTAGAGAATTTGGGGTCTAATCCTGTCGCACATCCTCACAGCTGCTTTAATAGAAACCGCTCTTAATGTAGCAGAAGTGCTGCAGGTTGGTGCCGCTCTGCTCAGCCTCTACAGCTGTCACCACAGGGATCCATTTGATTTCCGAGAGCTCCTCCTCCTCTTGGCTTCCAGCTACACTAATGACATGACTGTGTCATTGGCAAAGTATTTGATACCAGAGCATGAGACACTTAAGAGTGGGCAAACTGCAAGCTTCATTTGGCCAACAGGAGCTTTTATGGTTTTCAACACTCTGCTTATCAACTCTGACACTTTGAAAAGGCCTGAAAAGGAGTGATTGACATGTGAAGAAAAACATACAACAGTGTCTCATACGGTAATCTCTCTGGACAGAGGAAACGTAAATAGTAAGACCCCTTTGCCTGCTGTAAATTACGTTTCGTTCAAAAGAAACCTCACACAATAGAAGCAATATATTATATTTCAAAATCGTTGCATCAAAAAGACAAGTCCCTGCCTTTAATCGGCCTGTTTGGCCATCAGGCAGCAAAGAAAATTGATGTTGGAAATTGCACGCCAGCTGCTATTTGCAATTATGCATTTTTCAAATTCAAGGGCAGAAAATAAAATCAGGATTTTAGAATGAGAGGGGGTGTATTTAATTGATATAATGGAGCTCAGGGAAATGAGAGCTTCAGTCAGAAGAGAGGGGAAAAAGGCTTTTGTGCTATTGCTGCTCTCTGGCTCTTTGTCTTGGGAACAGAGGCAACAACACAAAAAGTAGCCGAGTATGACTTACAGCGTTATTTTGTGAGGATTTAAGAGGCGAGATTCCCTGAAAATATTGGCTGCTGCTAAATCAGTGAGTCCCCTCTACCTCAGGATAACAAGGCTCTGTGTTGTACAGCTTCCAACTAATAGTGGGCAGCAATAACGAACATCTCTGTGTATCTGAACAGCTTGGGATTACCTCCTTCTTAATACAACAACTAAATCCTTCAGATGAAGAAGCGAATAGACTGCTCGATTCTTCCAGCTGAGCGACCTCTCGGATCTGACAACACTCTGTCACACTCAGATCGTAGCAGCTGCACTCTGTTTGATGATAAAACATACCCGTTGATGATAGATCAATTTTTCCATCCCATATGATTTGGAGAGCACGGCAAGGCAAATTTATTTGTATAACACATTATCATGCACAGAGGTCATTCAGACACAGAAGAACAGAAACAAACAGAAATAGCAGAAACTAAACTGTACTAAACTTAATGTTTAGTTACAATCAAGAATCTAATCCGAGGTGCTAACGCTGCCAGGGCCGGCCCTGCTTCAGAGGCATCCAAAGAAAAAGGGAAAGTTGCATCCACTAAATTTTATTAACACTTTAATTTACTCATTAGTTCAACACTTTTACCCAAAGTGAGGGACATCACTGTGGCTTAAGAGAAGAAGGAGACCTTAGCGTTTATTGCTGTAATAACTGCAAGGAGTTGTGCAGCAAAAAGTTCATTAAAATAGATTTAAAAAGATAAACGAATTTACTTTACACTGATGCGTACTTCAGTTTTTGCTTAATGAGTATTTACACCAGTGCGACACAGTGCTGTATGAGGGACTGACTCATAATTAACCATACAGTCCGTGGTCATAATGAAGGAACGTGTCAAACACTGCAGTGTGACTCACTCATGCGCTTTTGATCGTTTTTTGAATAACAGTGGAGTGAGATGTAACTGGCTTGTTGTTAGTTGTCTTTTCATGGACTTTATTGATCTTGATTTCTTATAGAATAACCCTAAACCTGTCCTTTAAGGGTATGGATGTCTGTCTATAGGAGAAACAGACGGGTAATTATCGTAAATGTACTTATTACTGTATTGATTAGCTTATTGAAACTGAGTGGGAGGGATCAAAGAACGACTGGACATGCGATGAAAAAAGGGTCACACACGAGGGAAGGAATCAATTGTGGATCTACACAGAGATGAAAGTGGAGTTGGGAGGAACCCGTGGAGTTGAGAGTGGTGGTGGGTTCAACATTTTGTTGATTAGACTTGTCATGGCAGCATTTTTACCCCCTGAGGCTCTGTAGAGAGAGAAGAAAAAGGTGAAAGGAAGGGTAACCCAGGGAGGGAACAGCAGATGTTTTAACCCCGCTGGATGAAGCCCTTATCATATTGATTTTTGAATGATAAACTAAATACGGCATAAATAGACATTAAAACACTCTACTTTATGACAGTCCTAACAAGACCTGATGCATCAGTGATAACAAGTTAATGAAAGTAACACTGGCACAGGCCACATCTGTTTCCTCAACCTTAATCCAATGTCATCAAATAATTGAATTAGCTTTTTAAATGTGTGTTTTTATTGCAGATTTGCACTTTAGAAATCAACAGACTACAGAATATACACTGGGACGCCCGGATGTTTACTTATGCTCATAAGTGGTTTTGAAAGCTAAGAGCAAAACACAGACACCATTTTCTCACCATAAAAAGATATTGACGTTACTCCTCAGTTGGACACTGTTTTAGACAACAAACACCTCCGAGCTGCTGTTTAGTCAAACGTAAAGCTGAAAACCTGTCTGTGAAGTATATGGCTCCACCTGTAAAGACACAGACACCTCGCTCCTGCCTTTTGTTTGAGCCCCAGCACAAAGACGCACAAAACCAGAGACACATTCATCTGTAGTGTTGAACAGAAAATCTGAACAATCTTATATGTATATATGTATATACATATATATAAACCAACAACACAATAATCACAAATCTTTTATTCAGTTGCAACTTGATTATGTTTTCAAATGAGTATATGTTAATGTGCATGTTGCACTAATATATTGATACAGAGCTTATCAAACATGGTATTTATTTTTTTTCTCATTATTATTAATAAATAATATTGTTGTCTGTTGCAGTTAAGTCGTATATATGAATCGAATTTCTGGGGTTAGCTATTTACGGTTTCATTTTACTGTATGAATCATGTACTGATGAATACTAAGTGTTTCCCAGTGGGATTTAAATGTTAACAGTGGAAAAACAACAAGACTACAGAAGACAAGAGAGAAGCTGTTATGTGTTTTAGAAGAAATCAGTTGTGGTACATTTGTTTTCCTTTCTGTAACTGATCCTCTAAAATGCCTATTGTTACCCCTCAGAGTTCATTACGTGTCATTATACGAGCCATTTTAGGCTTTGAAACTATGGGTGTGTGTTACCATGTAAGTATTTGGCTGTGTTACAAAGTGTTACTACAGCTACTATAAGATTTCACAGTGTTGTATAACATCATTACCACCACAGTTTTTAAGTCTTATCGTACCCTGAGATTAAGATAAAGGTGTGAATCCATCCGCTGAACACAGATCACTGTATTACTGTATTTTATAACAGAAGAAAATAGAAAGTAAGAGTAGTATAATGCAACTTAAAGACACGGTTTATATCGATAGAACAAGGTTGGTACTTTACTGTAGTTAATTTGGCTTCATTAATCAGTGAGCTATTATGATGTTAATCCATGTAAAACACTATGAGCAAATTATTATGTTCACAGTGTGTTTTTTTCTTGCTTCACCCCAGTGGTTTTCCTTCACTCTCCTGTCTTTATATCCCGTTTTATTAGCCTTAATTTACTTTCATTTTTAAATTGTTTTAAACTTTGCTTTTTTTGAGTTTCTGGCATCAACACAAAAAGAAATGTAAATGTTTTTGTCCTCTTTACTGCAGGAGTGGACTAATCCATGTTCACTTCTCTGAGCCTCTGACATTGTTTTGGAAGGATTAGTCTGTCGAGCCACAGTAAAAGTTGACTTACAGTGCTAATAATGTGAAATTCCCAAATTACAGATAAAAAACTAACTTTTATTTCCACTGTGTTTAGGACCCTCCTCGTGCTGGGGCCCTTTCAACTGCTCGCTGATCTTTCCTAAACCCTTAAGAGAAGCCATGGTGCTTGAAAAGTTTTGACTTAAAATATACAACCTCAGTGTTTCTTTCTTTATGAAATCTGACAAATGAGCACCCTTCAACTTCTTTCGCTCCCTGCCAGCTCAGCCACGGCTTCTGCAAATTGTGTCAAAACTCCTCCTCATCTGTTTTGTAAAGTTTAAAATAAAATAAAAAGTGACTGTGCCATGACAACCTGGTGTGATGTGCGCACAAATTCAGTAAAAGATTTAAATAGCACAAAGGGGAGGTGACAGACCTTTCTCCCCTCCTCCAGCTTGTCCATCACTCACATCCTCAGCCTCCTTCCCACACCAGCCTCCACCAGCAGCCTGCATCACTCAGCATGCAGCTCCATCTCTGACAACACCTCCCACCCTCTGAGTCTGTATAGGTTCTCCTGCTATACCAACCTGCACCGTCACTGCAAACTACTAACCTTTTTTGTTTTTTTCATAATTTCTTTCCATTTTTATATCAAGTTTTCACTGAAAGTGCAACAGTCGAGAAAGTTATGTACGATGATTTGCAGTTAAATCATTTACATGCAGCGGAACAAAACACAAAGGGCAATCAAACAATGAAATGGTATTGACAGTAGAATCTCTGTTGCTTAAATTATAAACATCAGCGTTACGCAGCGCCAAGATGATTTGTGGATTTAATTTAAATGGTCAAATTGTTATTTCACTCTGATCTATATGATTTTTGTGGTTTTATGTGTTTTTGAAACAATACTTTTCTGTGTGAAAAGCAACCCACTTTATGAATATTTTCATTATTAACAGACTCAAGCACACAAGCTTTGCAGCATGTCATGTTTTTCTCACACTGTGCGCTGTTTCCCGCTGTGGTGTAAGAATGATGGACAGGGGATCTGTACATTTTGTACAGTCTGAATGTCTGATGTAAATATACTTCCTGAGAAGGTGTCTGCTAATGTGGAAGACACGTCCACACACAGAGACACCTCTGATTATTTATGGATGGTTTCACCTCAGCACGATACATATTTTTCTTCGTATCCTGTGTTCATTGGCTGTCTCCCATCACACCTTTTCTTCATATCCTTTAAATTATGTTTGCTACAACATACTGTGTCAGTGCTCCGTTGCATTCAGGTACAACATGCAGGTTTGAATTGAAGCTCAGGTTCACGTCCGACCAGTGTTTTTGTCACTGCAACATTATTTTCTTATATCTTATCTAAGTTTTTTTTCTTATTTTTTCTTCTTCTTATTTTCAATAGCTTCTGCTGCTGCTACTTAAAACGTTCCTATGCATATTTGCCCCTCCATGAATCAAATTATTATTATTCTTGCTCCATGGCTGAAGTTTTCCTCTGATAGTCCAAATTCAAATATCCATTCTTATGTAGATTCTTCTTTATTGTGATAGTTACTGCTGCTGCTGCATCATAGGACCCCGCCCCTCCTCCCCCAAGAGCCCATAAAAAGGGTAATTTATTTCTACCTTATCTTCCGCTGCATTTCAGCAGTGAAGAATCAGATTTTAATGTTATGTGGCCAGCCACAATCTGCCATCTGCAATCTGCGAGAATGCAAAGTGAATACTAATGACAGCTGAGGAAACAAGCCTTTGTGGCACTGACGTTCAGACTTTCACCTTAAAGCTAAATGTTTTTGATCCGCTCCACGGCACAGAGGTGTTTTAAAGTTTCCCTGCAGTTGCTGTATAATTATGATTTTAAAGCAATAGTTTTACATTTTTGAGAAATACACCTGTCGGCCTCTATTGCCTCTCTGAGAGTTAGGTAAGAAGAGTGATGTTACACTTACTTTTGCATGGGAAATATTAAGGTAGAGCCTGGAGCTGGTTAGCTTAACTTAGCATACCCACCCCAAACAGGGGAAAACAGCTAGCCTGGTTCTGTCTAATACCAGCACCATTAAAAGTCATTAACTAACATGTTATACAACAGTGTTTAATCCAGGACAAAAAGAGTCGACCTGACACAAAACACCTGTTTTATAACATGTAAATCAGAGAGCTTTAGTGTGGTTGGAAGGTGGATATGTGGTTATTTCAGCAGGTGATGTAAACCCAGATTGTTACCCACAGCTGTAATAATTATGACTGGGGCAAAGGAAGGAGATCACATCAGGTGATGTTACAGGGCAAATGCATATGGAGAAGGTTGTGTGTGTGTAGATAGTGGCTTCAGGTCAGAAAACACTTGCATGGCTCTAGAAGGCATGGGCTTTTATTTTGGAGGACATGTTGAGCAGAGCCAGGTTCAGACAGTTCCTCTGTCTTGCCTTATGTTGAAATAAGCTTCTGTCTGTATTACTGACGTGGGGTTGGTGCGGATCAAAGACGGGATATAAAGGCTGTTCTCTTTGCAAAAAAAAAAAAAAAAATCAACACAAAAACTCAGCCTTGACTTCAAAGTGTGGCAGCATCAGAGACAAGCGTCTCATCCCAAATATCTGACATGTTAAACATCGCTCAAATGTGACTCTGGAGCACAATGAGAGAGATGGTAAACGAAAAACTTACACAAACTGTCTTGCAACTCCAGAGACCTGTGAGAACATCCACAGGGACTGATCTCTGTAAAATTACCCTCTTATACCATTTTGGAGCTGTCAAAGTGCAAAGAAAAAAAAATTACCTTGTCAGGTCTGAAATTAGAACATCAGGTGGTTTAATGTGCGTGTGTGTTTGGCAAAGTTTACGCCAGAGGTTTGATTATCACCATGTCCACCTGTGTCAGTGAGGCTGTATCAGAGAGAGAGGGAGAGAGAAGTCAGGAGCACAGGAAAGTACATGCCTGATGTTTCTCTTTAAAACATTCAGACACGATCGCGTATGAAGCAACAAATACTGCAGCTCATGTGCGTGTGTGTTATAACCAGCCACTTCCTCATTATAGTCATGTGTCCTTGTCTTTACCTAGAGGGGACAACTGACTTTAGCATAGCGAGGCGTGATAGTTTTGAATGTCATATACATCAAGAGGAGAGTTAAGAAAGCTGTGTTGAATGTAAAAAAAGAAATAAATTAATATAGAGACAAATGACATAGAGACCTTCAAAATTAAACACACAAATCCAAACTTAAAGCAGCGCTCAGGCTCGTGGCTGAGATCATGACCACTGTAACGTTTCTGGAAATGGAAGAGACAACCTAAAACATTTGATTTTTGTTACTTGGTCATATGTGCAGATCAATCATTAACATATAGGGTTAGGGATTCAGAAATAAATCTTAATGCAGATCATGGATATAAACCAATAAAAGTTGTTTAAATGGTATGACTGATCAGAGTAAATCCAAAATAAAGACATATAAATTATACAGTATGTACATATTTAAAAATGATTATTTTATAATGTCAGTTTCCCTACCAGAGGACCAGTATTACACTTTGATGGACATCTAGTCTAGTGTAAACAAAGCTATGCACAAAGTTGCACCTTGTACTGACTGAAGCCTCAGGTCTGTCTGTGTAAATGTTGTGTGTCTTTCAGTATTGATTCTTGCGTCCGTGTTAAGCTCTCAGAGGACGGCTGGTGTTGGACAGTCGTGTTGAGTGACTGCAGCCTCTCAGCGCTCGCCCTGTGGCCGAGATCTGCTCTACACATGGCCACATCTGTCCAGGGGCCTGCCATCGAGCCACATGATGCAGCGGCGCTAACATCTCATTCAGACTGGAGGGGGGGGGCTCAGTTGCCATGACGCCCAAGCCTTAGCCTTGTACTCAGACAGCAGATGTTTACCATCTTCTACTCATTTTTTTCTTTTGTTCTTTGTCTCTTCACCTTCCCTTAAGGAGCTGTAACGCTCCAATTGTGAGCAGCACAGGAACACTTGTCAGATCACGATGTGCTGGGCTGGAATATACACCCACTTCAGCTGCACAGGAGGCAGCCATGCACCCACCGGATGTCCTTGGGATAATTGGCACAGAACATCATGTTATTGGCCCCTTCTTCTTCTTCGTCGTCTTTTTTTTTTTTTTTGGTTACGCTCTGTTGTTAAGTCTCCCTCCATGGAAAAAATGATTATGTTCTCTTGCTTTTGTCTGTGCTCAACCTTGGCTGTGTCATGTGACTAGTCATTTCAATCCTCACTGGTTGTCATGCCAACAGTATATCTAAGGCAGTCGTGCCAGTTCAGTGGAGGGTTGGGATGCTTGCACTTTACAGACAGGCAGGCAGGCAGGCAGGTAGATGCACGCAGTAGGTCATTTGTAATTCACCTCACAGTCATACTTTGGTTATTTTGTGCAACAAGTTTGCAAGTTAATGTGGATGTTACACTTCAGAGGGGTCAAGAGAAAAATAACCTGGTTCTGTTTATTTTGAAAGTTATTTTTATTTTAAGTCATATCTTTGCTGTGCATGCAGCGTCCAACTTTTATTTTTCCTTTAGAAGGTAAGAGTTGTTATTATTTTTCACAAAAAATTGCCCCAGTGTATCTGCTTTCTTCAGAAACTTTGGTACCTTCAGTAGAATTTAAAATTAAAATTAAATAGAGAAAGAAAGAAAACAAATCCATACAAGAAGTTAAACTTGTTTGATATTCAAGTGATGAGGAGCTGTGAGTGTGTCACCAGCCAAAAAGTCTTTCAGGTTACTGACACATTTTACCACAGTTATTTCAGTTTCATATGTTTTGTTTGCCTGAGTTTGGTGATTTGGAAAACTTTTCAAACAGGCACTGAATGCAAATTAGAGTTAATTTAAGTTGATTATTCATTATATTATTTTCTGCTTTCTTTATTCTGGAATAGCCCCACAGCATAAAGTCTCAGTCTTAGTGGTGATATTATTCCATGTCAATAAAAGTTGCTGGGTATAATATTACAACTAAGAATTATTACCTCGTGAGAACGAGCTGAGGATATTCACCCGTTACTTCATTCAGATTACTTTTTTGTTTGTTTTGTTTGCCATTAAAAGCTGGTCGTGACCCATGATAAGTCTCAGGGGTGATTTATCATCACCTGCAAATGCACTACTCAGAGATTACATTTGGTGAGCCTGTGATCATAAGTGCTGTTTGTTTGGCCCGAACATCATGAATATTAGTTTTATATTACAGCAAAGATCCCAATACACTCACTGTGTTTTGCAGATAAGTACATCATCAAAATCAAGCACTGATTACTAATTAATTGGTGCTACTTTCATAGACTAAACAAATTAAATGTAACACTTTAACAAAGAAATCTGATTCACATGTAGCTATTGTTGTGAATAGTAAGATTTAATGAGTTAGAGCCTGAGGCAACCTCAGTCCAGATTAGATACGCTATGTGTCTCTCCACTGTGTCCTGCGTCTGCCCTCAGGTCTCCCCCCAGTCAGTCTCACCTGGATCACTTCCAAACAGGAGGCACCCTCAGCGGGGATCGACCAGCTGCCCTGCTCAGCCCCCCGTCCACCACAGCCTGCAGCCATCCTCACTGTGTTTCTCACCTGGATGAGACAGGCCTCAGGCCTCAGAGGTGGTCATCACTACATCAAGTTGGAAAAGCTAAGTGATTCAGTGCACTCTGAGCATCATGGTCCAGTGGAGCCAGAGGGAGCCTTTACTACATTTTATTGACAGGACATCACAAATAAATGAAAAAACATGAAAGAAGAAAAAGTCCTTGTGCTGTAGCTACCGAAAATAATAAAATCAGATGTTGAGCAGAAGGCGAGCAAGGACCAAAATATTAAGAGCTGCACACTTCAATCTCCAAATGCAAAACAATGTCTATAATTACAGGTATTTGTGGTGAGTATAAACACTTTTCACTTTTTATTTGTATTAAAAATTACACATAATGTGTGAATAAGTGGATTTAAAGGTGCTGTAGGCAGATTTACCCCTTTTCCACTCTGAGCCTCTAAGCCGAACCTGCTAGAAATTGATGTACTTCTGTAAAAAGCAGCTTAGAAGATAAACGGTTGTTCTTAAAGCTGCAAATAAAGTAAGATCCTATAACTTGCATTAGTCTGTGTGTGCCATTTACAGTCCAGTTCATGAGTTGCACACATGACTTTTTCATTAGGATTATAGGATGTACATACATTCGATTAAGTTTTCCTTAGATTAAATGAAGGAGGTGTGTATCATTTTTTGTGATTTCTGATTTTCAGTGAGTTCACTCACATTAGTGGTTCTGACTTATGATTCACAAAAAGTGTATGAGGATGCTTTGGAAAGCAGCATTGTCAGAGAGCTGCGGTGTTCACTCAACTGAGACGTCCTCACTTTATTGCATTTTGTATAGGTTTAGCAGGGACAGAGAGATAAACAAGTGCTGATGTGTCTTTTTTTCCTGCTTGGAGAGAAAAATAGTTCTTATTTCACTACCATCCTGCCTGTTCGTCCACTTTGACTTATTACTTCATGACTGTATATTCACAATACAGTTGAAGATGACATTATTTGCCCCCCTATGAAAATTTAACTTTTTTGTAAGTATTTCCCAAATGCTGTTAAACAGAGCAAAGATTTTTTAACACAGCATTTTCAAACATCATAGCTTTATTTTGAATGATTCCCAGTTCCAGAGGCACTGAAGCATCCCCACAGCATAATACTCCCACCACCTT
>OMNW01007834.1:27766-59259 GCA_900303245.1 Selene dorsalis
GCAACCTTGGATAGCAACATCTGCTCTGTTCTTTTCATCCCTAGGCTCAGAGGGATTGGGAAAATTGCAGCATCTGTTCACACAGATGTCAACTGGATTTTCTTCATTTCTCTAACAAATACTCAAGTGTACATGAGGTGAAGAGTGACATGAGGGAATCTAGATAAAAACGCAGTGATGGGAACGGATACAAGTAGTCAGCTGACAGAAAACTGCAAATATTTTGTAGTTTTTAAATTGATTTTTTAAAGCAAAAAAAAAAAACAAAAAAAAAACAAGTCATAATTTAAATTTCTGATGATCAAAATTAATCTGTTTACTGCAGTTCTTATGGGATGGTAAACTTCAGACCTTTGGGTTCAGGACTGTTGGTAAAACTAACAAACATTTTTCACCATTTCTGATTAAAAAAAAAAGAAAAAAGAAAATGATTAACTGACAACATAGTCAGCAAATACATTAATGATATCAATAATAACAACAGATATTTATGTTTATTTTATTCATGTGATCAAATACGTTCAGCTTGACACTGGGGGTTAAATGTTTTGCTTCTTTGACTTGTGAATCAGCTTTCATTAGTCATGTTACTAATCCTCCCGCAATCCTCATGTGTAGCCTAATGTATTATTTCCTGATAATTAAAACCTTACGAAAATGTGCGATGCTTAAATAAACTTTTGTAGTTTTCTATTAACATAAAAAGCCTTCCTAACTTTGCGGTGGTTTTGGGCGTTTTGTTACTACACAAAACAAATTTAAAAAAGAGGGGACTTTTCCGGGTTTCTGGGAAATGTAGTACTCAAGCTTACGAAATGATGGACGTGATAGAGACTAAAAACTACAACTACCAGCACGACATCGCTTTGTTGCGCATGCTCATATCTGATGATATACAACGGAATTAAAGGTAGTTTCAACCGTTGCGGTTTGCGAGAAGAGTATTCGCAGGAAAATCTGCAATCATCTGGTTTTACACAGGATTTACCTGACACGTTATTCTTCAGTTTAGCCCAGGATATATTCGCTAACTTAATCCCGGTGAGATTTCTCAGCACAAAACGACGACAGAAGGAGAAAAGTGCGTATTTGTTAACATCCCGGAATCGCTGCCGTTCGAACTAGCTAACCTTACCTAGCATTAGCAGCACATACCGGGGCCCGACTCCGTGACTTTCCCAGATCGACAGGGAGTTTAAGATTTTCATTTTTTAGATTTTTTTTAGACCAATTTTTACCGTAATGGCTTGCGGGGCTACTCTGAAAAGGACTCTGGACTTTGATCCGCTTATGAGCCAGGCTTCTCCTAAAAGGAGAAGGTGCGCCGCGATAATGTCTCCGGTGTCTTCGCCACAGAAGTACCTGCGTATGGAGCCCTCACCATTCGGGGAAGTGTCGTCCAGACTCACCACAGGTATGAATTTAAGACCAATTTGAAAATAATACGTCTTTAAAATCCTGCCAAGCACGTTAAAGTCCTTCCTAATCGTATGAGCTGTTTTTATCCGTAAGATAGCGTTAGCATCCCCCCAGTGTGTACCGGTGATTTTCGTGTGGGTCAAATAAAGCCCTACAGACAATGTGTCATGTTGTTAATTGTATTTTTAGTTACACTCGTATATGATTGAAAATTTGAAATACTATTACTATCCATTTGTGAAGTCGGCAGGTCCTGTAGCATATTAAGAGGATGATTTTCGACTCCTATTGGGCACGCTAGTTTGGGGAAGTGAAGTGTTTGAATAGTTTCGTTTATGACACTGTTGTGCAATTAATGGGAGGACATTGTGCCGCTTGCTCATTAAATTGGACGATGACTTGTAGCATCTTGTTAAATGCCACAAGTCATGACGTGCCTGGCTATATACATATCAGCTTGGCAACAAAAAATGATCAAATCTGTGAGTTGTGGATTGGGGTTTCTTTTCATACTAGTGTGGCAACTGCATGGAGATGTGAAATGTACAATTCAGCAAATGTTTTCTTTGTTTCAGAGCAAATTCTACACAACATCAAACAGGAATACAAGCGGCTGCAGAAACGACGACACCTGGACAGTGCTTTCCAGCAGGCAGATGGCTGCTTTCCTCTGGACCTGCAGAACATTCACAGTGGACCTGTCCATCCAGGTAACCTCAAATAGTTTTTAAATGTCTCTCGACTTCGTATTTAAGATAATAATATAAAGAGTAAAGTAAGCCGCTATATGCTATTGTGAATAATAGTGGTTCACCATCACAAAACTTGAGAATGTGGTTCATTTACCAGTCATGTCACAGACTAGTCAGTTATAAGCATATTAGGACAGTTATTACTTATTAGTCGCAGTGTCAGTGTAACTTCTATAAGTCAATCATGGCACGTGTTTTTAAGACACTAATGCCCCTTTTCCAGTAGCACGACTCGGTTAGACTCCACACGGTTATTTTTGCTTTTCCACTAGCACCTAGTACCCGATAGCTGGTACTTTTTTTGGTAACGCCTCGGCGTGTCGGCTCGCTTGGACCCCCGGCGATAATAAAACGTGACGTCAACCGACACTGCCTTCCACTGATTGGCCAGAGCGTCGTCACTGGAAGAGTCCCGAGCTCGACGTCCGACACGGGAATCAAACCTGCTAATTTTAAATACACACCGGCCACAGCGCCCACTGGTCTGTACTGAGACTGGTGTTATTCTTTCACGTGAGTTAAATGGCCGCTGTGCAGAAAACCACATCGTGGCCTGTTATCGAGGTGCAGACGACTGTGTTTGGAGCTGATGACAGGATCGAAAAAAGAGAGCAAGACGGCATGCTAGATAACCCCGTCCACGTTGAGGAGATACTATGAAGTACTCGGCTGTAATGGAAAAGGAGACGAGTAGAGCTGTAACGTTGTAGTGGAAAAGGGGCAATATTCACATTCAGAGAGGCAATTTTAGCACACTATTATTCAGTCTGTCATTTGTTAGCCCATCCTCTTTGATGTCAATAAGTTGGTATTGACTTTTATTGCTTTAATGTTTGAATTGTACAACAGTAGGAATTCCCAGAACTTTAGCCAAAACTCACAAAGGAGGAAAAGTAGACATGGAAAACCCCCTTGGGCTTTCACTTTCTTTTATTATGGAGTTTGGCTGATGCTCCAACAGAGTGTGTTTATACAGTCAGGTATTGCTGGGACTTCTCCGCAGTGGTTACTGTAGTCTGTGCTTATAGTATAGAGCTCCCAGGCATGTTTGTGGTACTGAATTATATAAATATGAGGTTTGATTTAGTACTATGAAAAATGAAGAGGGAAATCTTTTAGTTCAGATTTAAGTACAAAGACATCTGCTTTTTGAATATTTGGCTGAGAGTTTCCAGCACACACAGGCCATCTGAGATGCATAAAGAACCTAGTTTATGTGCCATACAGATTTCTTCAAACAAAGTTGCTCTGCTTTTGCTGTGTTTAAATCATCAACTATTGATTTTCCTAACAGGTACGTCCTCGGGTGCCTCATCTCCCACCAGGAAAGAGCAGCCTTTATTTTCCCTCAAGCAGGTCGGGATGATCTGTGAAAGACTACTGAAGGAGCGAGAGGACAAAATCCGTGAAGAGTACGATGAGATACTGACGACAAAGCTTGCGGGTATGTTAAACAAACAAACAAACAAAAAAAACATGTTTGAGAAAACAATTTATAACAAGTAATTCATACTGAGTGTCTCTATGGTTTTTCTTCCAACAGAGCAATATGATGCTTTCGTCAAGTTCACACATGACCAACTGATGCGAAGGTTTGGAGAACAGCCTGCCAGCTGTGAGTATATTTTTTATTGTTGTCCATTAATTTTATCTATACATCTACCCTCTGAAGGTTTGTCCATCTAGTTGTCAGGTTCATGACACATTCCTTATAATGAGTTGTAATATGTACAGGGGCATATTTTCACGGTAACTGCCAAAGACAATATTTGCATAGTTTGGTCCTGTGTTTCATCTAGCTGCATCACCAGTTACAGAGGCCAGTGTATTTGTTTACATTTTGCACAGCAGACCTGTAGCTGGCAGTCAGAGGTGGGAGGACACTTGACTGTCTAATATGACATTATATTTCTTTAGTATGCTGTAAGAATGCAATGTATTCACTTTACCTAGTCATTGTCATGAGGCTTTCAACAGGTTGGTAGTCCATGGATGACAGAGAGAGGGTACACACAAAGAGATTGACATTTAACCTTTCCTACATGTCCCTGGACTGTGGGAGGAAACCTACACAGGCATGAGGAGACATCCTCATAGAGGGGCCCCAACTTTAATTTATAATGCCATTTAATCCATCTAAGTTTAGCACTGTTTCAAATTTGGGATCCTACAGGCACTTGTGAATATGTTTCCCTTTAACATAGGAGAGAGAAGATATTTCCTTAGGAGGGTATTCTAAAGCTAACCCTTAACACGAAATGTATTAATACTGGTGTTAGTGTTGATATTAATTGCTTGTTCTCCTTTACAGATGTTTCCTGAGTGTAGCACTGGATGTCGGGGAATACCATTAGCTGCAAGCTACTTCAAGGACTGAGTTGATCTAGTTGGACTTTTCTCCTAGCTGTGCCATATCGCCGCTCTGTGGACTTACTGCCTCAGGCATCAGTTAGTGGCATCCACGTTTGCTGGGTCTACCAGAGTTAGGAGAGCTTCCTGCTGCCAACGTGTGTGAGGACTTTCTGTGACTCTACCAGTGGCCTCTTAACTGCCGTGTCAATATTTATTTGGCTTAGTTCTGATGCCTTCATAAAAGGCTGACTGCTACCACACAGTTGGCCTTTTTATTTTATTTTGTTTTTAAGTCAGATTTAGTTATTTCACAGAGGGTTGTTAATTGTGCAGCTTCTCTTTATGTACATTATGAAAAAGGGATTGGACATTAAGAGGTGGGCAAACCAAGCCCAACTTCAGACTGGACTTGAGAAACAAAAATTCTTATTTTTTTTTTTTTTAAATATTGTTTTAAAACTGTACTGGTGATTACTGCTATTACATTTGTATACACTGTATTTTTTATTTTTTGCTTGACTTTTGTTTATTGTACCAAAATTTCTTAATTTTTATTTGCTGTAGGTATCAAGGGGCTTTGATTCAAGAAAAATTAAACAAATAAAGTGTTTAAGCGAATGTTTGTTTGACATGTTTTCTTTGGTAATACCGTTGGAGTCACCACTGTTGCCATCGTTTAGCTGATCACATCTGTTAATGAGATATGCTGCCAGTCCAGTGCTATGAAGATGGGTTGAATTTTAATTTGTAGTGTTCAAAACATGATATCCAATCTCAGGTCCTCATTATTTGTGCATGAATTCAAAATTGATGTTGCCCTGTAGTCCTGTCCAAACCCTAACCTTGAACGGATCAAACGTAAACATTAAGAAAATAACTGTATCCTAGTGACTACAAATATTTTTGCTAGATGTTTAGTCTGACATCAACAGCAGGCAGGACTTTGGTAGATAGATGGTATACGAAACGATATATTCCCTTTTTTTTCTCCTTTTCGGGCCCCCAGAGGTTAGGAACAATTTGAATGTATGTATAATGTAAGATTTAGTACAGACAATGGTTGTCGGGGTGCTTTTGTTCCCACTTGTTGCCAGGGAAACGATTCATTCCTCATGAGCCGGGATTTATTTATACTGCGGGGTTACAGAGTTAAAGCCAAATAAATGATATCTAATGATATTTTTCAAACCTCCACTCGAAAGTTTAGTTGTGTATTTGTTCATATTTAATATCGTAGCAAAAATATGTAAGATTTTGATCGTGTTAGGGTGATTCATTGTCCGCACGTCTAATACTCCCCGTCGGGAGTCGCCAACAATATAATCAAACGAACCTCTTCTAGTCGATGACGTTGTTCGGAAAGAGGCCTGTGGTTGGACGAACTGACAGGAAGCGGTGTGGCTAAGAAGGAAGCACGTTAGCCAAATCAGTGTGAACCCCATGGTGTGAAGGGGTATAGGATAGAAATGTCTAGGTGTGTGTGAATTTTATCATGATGTTGTTGATGAGTCTGCACTTTTAGGAAACATGGCGTGTTTTTTCAGAAGAAGAATTGCAGCGAAGGTAATGAAGCTGAAAGTCTTGAAAACGAAAGGGGCCGCGTGCTAATGCTAATATAGTTTGACCCTGGAAAATGTCAAAACAAGAGTCTTAGACTTGTCTTTAATGCTTTAACCCCTCTCTCTCTCTCTGTGTGTGTGTGTGTGTGTGTTTACGTCTAGTTGGCTAAGACGCTGCAGCAGTCTGTGGACGCCTTCATACCAGCTTTGTCAGCAGTCCCAGTTTTTAAAAAGCAGTTGAGTGTGTTAATAGTAAATCTGTTGCTACTTTGAGTTGGATGCTGCACTGGTGTTTGTCTTTCTCTAGTTTGTTAAAGCTCTCTGGTCTTGTACTCCTTAGGAAGACGGCTGACTTCAGATTACCCATCAGCACGTTACGAGCCAAAGGGATTTTACCATCAAGTGGAGACATTCAGTTGCAGGCAGAGAACTTGGCCTCTCAGGTTAGACAGATCGCATTGAACATATGGATAAAGGCAGAAACAGATCATGTAGAAGTATGCATTCTGTGGAATGTGTTTACACTTACACAAACTCAGAAAATCACACGTTTTATCTGTTGATATATGTCTACTGTTGGGCTTGGGCAGCTTTTTGTTGTGTCCGCTCCCATTCAGGGAACTCTAAATACAACAGGAACAGGGAGACATCATCAAATGTCTTTTGTCCAAAGTTTTTGAGTAACTACTACAGATCTACTGTCCATATATGTTTGGTTATGCAGTGTATGTTTATAGATGTGCTATGTGTTCACATTCCTGACTGACTAAGAGGTGACCCCATTAGGCAAAAGCTTTGTTTTTATTGCTAATTCATGTTGAATCTTGCAGTTTAAGCTCGACAGTGTGGTGGAAGACGTGTCTGCTGATCGTGGAGCGATCAACTTTACCATTAATCGGAAGCTTCTTGTGCAGGTTCGTGATGGTTCACTTCCACAGTGATAAACTAAAAGGACATATTGCTTCTGCTGTTTTTCATAGTATTTCTGCTTTGACTGTTTGTAGAAACTGTTGGAGCCTGATGAAAGGCAGGAGGATGAGAGATTT
The DNA here is from genome assembly GCA_900303245.1 of Selene dorsalis. Classification (NCBI taxonomy): domain Eukaryota; kingdom Metazoa; phylum Chordata; class Actinopteri; order Carangiformes; family Carangidae; genus Selene; species Selene dorsalis. The sequence continues at coordinate 34,895 of OMNW01007834.1, forward strand.
GGGTTAAATAGTGAACTTTTTAATACCCTCAAAAGAGGAACAACACTCATAGAATACAGGTGTGTTTATGTATTTTTTCACTTTATATCACTTTATACTTCTCAGTTTATAGACATTTGAAAAGATTAATTTAATGTGTTTGTATGATGCAGCTCTCCAAATATTGCCAAAAAATTCCATGCTGGACACCTGCGGTCTACAATTATTGGTGAGCTATGCATTAAGTTAATTTATAATTTACATTTAATATTAATTGGATCCTTATTTATAATTACCTTTTAACTGATATTAACTAGCTCAACATATAGGCTGATATTATCTGATTGCAGAAACATTACCATCATAAGTCAGCAGATAAATGACATGAAGAATGTACTGAATTGCCAAAGATATGGTTTTAAACCGTCTATGTTCACCAGAGAGTGATGAAAAGCTTGTAAAAGTGTATAACCTCCATCTCCAGGTAACTTCATTGCTAACCTGAAGCAGTCACTTGGATACAACGTAATTCGAATGAACTACCTCGGAGACTGGGGTATGCAGTTTGGTGAGTAAATAATATGCAAAATATTCAACACATTACTTCCAGTTTCAGAAAGTCCCAAACACTAGTTGTTCCTCTTGGATTTCAGGCTTGCTTGGAGCAGGGTTTGGCCAGTTTGGGTGTCAGGAGAAATTAAAACAGAATCCATTACAGCATTTGTTTGAGGTGGGTTTGCATATAAAGATGGGTATGTTGTAACAGCTGGCTGCCCTCATCAATTTCAGTACAGTTTTGATGGTCTAAACGCTGTAAACGGGCCTTCCAGCCAGCCTGCATTTTGTGAATAATTCATACATTTACATCTTGCAGGTCTATGTTCAAGTGAACAAGGAAGCAGAGGGCAATGAGGACATGAAGCAGGCTGCCAGAGACTTCTTTAGACAGCTGGAACAGCGTGAGAGCCAGGCTATGTCGTTATGGCAACAGTTCAGAGACATCACAGTGCGCGAGTATCAACAAGTTTACAAGGTACAACCAGACACACAGCATGATAAAATGGCCAATTATGGTCAAGATTTAAATCTCTTCATTGCAAACGTGATGTGAGAAATGAAAATATCATTTTAATTTTCATTTGAACTCTTCTTGACTGAAATCTGATCTTTCCAGCGGTTAGGCGTTCACTTTGATGTTTACTCCGGGGAGTCTAATCACCAAGATCAAGCCCAAAAAGTGGTGCAGCAGCTTCAGAGTCGAGGCCTGCTGAAAACCTCTGAGTATGTGACAGTATGTGATGGTTTCTGGTCAGCCAGCCATGTGCTGAGAGGTCAGAAGTGCAGACAGATACGCCCAGTTTACAGTTTACTAGACTAAGAAGTTTATTTAAAGTTGTGTAGATGTTTTGACCAAGATAAGACTACTTAATTTATTTTTGTGTGAAGATTTCAAAATACAGCATTTCTTTCTGTGAAAGTCTTCATATATAAAAAAAAAGAAGACCTGAACTCACTGTAGTAGAGGTTGACGTGAGATAGATGAAACTCTGCATTCACTGGAGTTCAATGACATTTTTACAGGAAAGGAACAGGTGTAGTGGATCTTTCCCCTGCTGGAGACATGAGCAGTGTCTGTACAGTGCTACGCAGCGATGGCACAACTCTCTACATCACCAGGTCAGCATATGCACTACTAGTCAATAGTATAAGTTAGCACCGGTAGAGTCATACAAAATTTGCAACAAAACATAGACATTTACAGCTGCACCTACACTTTTAGAGGTGATCCTGGCAACATTAGCCTAAATTTTCTATTTCTTTCCAGAGATATTGCTGCAGCAATTGAGCGTCAACAAAAGTACAACTATGATGAGATGATTTATGTGGTAAGGACATTAATACTTATTCACTTGTCACTGACCTTTAAAGACAATTTCATACAGAGTACAAAACACATTCAAGCACAAAGAATAATAATAGTTTAAACAGTAGTAGTAGCATTTGCCTCAGTCATTTACCAACAGTCTGTGTCATTGATTTAAATAGAAATCTCTGATGATGATGATGATGATGATGATGATGATGCCAGGCTTGTCATCCTGGTTTACTCTCTTTAGACTTTTGTCCCTATTTATATGGAAATTTGGAGACAGTCATAGAAAAGATAAAATCCATTTTATGTTTTGTTTTATGTTTACATGCTCTCACTGCCCAGTGTTACAGTTAATCAGTTTTCTATTTCTGTATTTGTTTTTTCATTTTAAGACAGATAAAAGTCAATCTAATCACTTCAGCCAGTTGTTCCAGATCCTGTTCGCTATGGGATACTCTTGGGCTGACAGGTAGCAGGAAAAAACAACACACAATGTTTTATATACAATTTGCTGCTAGTTAAAAGTAGATGTTTGAATACTTGTACTCACAATGGGATGTTTTTTAAATTTTGGTGTTGGCACTTTTACTTCAGTAAGTGATATATTTACTGGTTGCAGGTGTCGGCATGTGCCCTTTGGCCTGGTGCAGGGTATGAAGACCCGGACTGGTGAGGTGGTGTTTCTGGAGGACGTGCTGGATGAAGCTCGGTCCAGGATGTTGGACAACATGAACCAGTCAAAAAGTACAGTCTGTCACACATATTAGGCAGTTATTAAACAATATAGTATCGCTAAATTAATGCCATAGTTACCTCAACACTTCAATGATATGAGTTTGTAAAAGGAATGAAAACATTGATTTTTCGACTCTCTCCTTTACATTTTACTGTAAAACCTTCTTTAAGCCACTCTACTTAGCATTTACAAGCATTAATAAGTAATATTAAAATCTGTGATATATTTGTTATTCCTAGTGTTTATAATGTTCAGTTAGAGAGCAAGTCACACTGTAGTGGCAGGTTGCTGCTCTGGAGCAAAGTGGGATTTTCTAATTACACCTCAACACAGCAAGATGGCGCTCTTCTCCCACTGCAGCATTTATCATAAAAGAGACAGTTGAGTAACATCCCAAATCAATGCTACACACAAACAACAAATATGTACATTTTAAAAGGAACAATATAGGTGCAATGATAAAAACAATATTGAGATGTAGAACAGTCTTATTTTTTAGTGCGTGACTGTTGTCCTCAATATTACTGGGCCCATTATGTTTAAAATAGAAAATATGAATGATGTTAGGGACCTACTGTGAGAATAATGAACTTGTTAAATGTGTGGATAAAAGTGACACTAGTGCTCACTGTTTCCACAGCAACAAAGGAGATGGACAACCCAGAGGACACAGCAGAGACGGTGGGAATTGGTGCCCTAATTGTCCAGGTAAATGATCACAACCAAGTTTTAAACTTCACCACAGTCTAACATTCAACCGCTCACATTTTTCATTTTTCAGCTGGATATCTAGTTCTCATTAGCGTTCTCCTCTAACTTTGTTTCAGGACTTCAAAGGTCCTCTGCAGTCAGACTATAAGTTTGACTGGGTCAGGATGCTGCAGGCTCAGGGAGACACAGGCGTCTTCCTCCAGTACACACACGCTCGGCTCTGCAGGTCTGTGTCCTTCAGCTGCTGAAAATAATGAAACCTAACAGGAATTTTTGCTCTGTTGTAACTAGGCCATTTTGGTGATTAGATTGTGCTGATAAAAAGATTGGAACATCGTGGAAAATGTTGTGTATATTATTTTATGGATCAACTTAACATCTTCAGACATCTTATTTTGTATGGACCAACAGCACAAACTTCCAAAATTTCAATTTACTGTCATAAAACAGATTTTCTATTGTTTCAGCACTACATTACAGTAAAAGTTTTATTGAAAGTGATATTTATCAGCTCCAATTTCCAGAGACAGTTGTCATAAGATGTTAAATTGTACTGAGTAATTTCTAGCAGCCACATTAAAACTCTGATGGAAGTACAGAGAGTTAAAAGATAGTTAAAAAAAACTCTTTACATTGGTAAAGGGAAGTGTTTTATTTATTTCTAATCTCTTACAGAACAAGGTGCTTGTGTTTGAATTGAAACAGGTTTTTCTCATGGTCATACTGGTTGCTAGGAGACCAGTTCTGCTTCCTCCCTAACCTGTTTGCATGACTGGGGAACAAAATGCACAGTTCTGAGTCTATGCAAAACTACATCACAAAGTTAATGTTAGGTATTAGTATCACCAATGTTAGTGTCTTTTTAGAATGACATAAATTGTTTTAGCCCAGTCGGTGTTTCTGTGCTTGGGACAGTAACATCAAGCAGGAATGTTAGAGTGAAAAGAAAACATAGATGAGCGACATCAAGGCTTATGAGGTAGCTAATGGAGATCTTAATGTAACTGCAGTTTAATGCGGAGGACTGAGGGCGTAGAGGCAGCTGCATTCGATCCGTCCCTTCTTCTTGAGCAGTCCAGTATCACCATCCTGCAGCACCTCCTTCGGTAAGCAAAACACTTTTTTAAAACATGTCATCATCTAATTGCTTTATACGTTGTCAAATAGGAGGCCTTGTCTATGTTGAATCAATGTTTGCTTTTCGTCCAAGAGAAATATGTTCTTCTCTTTAAATATTTGCAGCTACGATGAGGTGTTGTACCAGTCGGCTCAGGATCTGCAACCCAAACACCTGGTCAACTTTTTATTAAAGTTGTGGTAAGAAACAGGATGTTGGTCATAAGGGATTGGGCTGTTCAATGTTTACCTGGTACATAACAGAAAGTGTTGGTAGAGGTGGCGGTTTGACTGTGTATTACTGTTTTTCACTCTCCTAGCCATCTGATTGCTTCGGCACACCGGGAGCTGCCAGTGAAAGGAAGCCCTCAGGATGTGGCACAGGTAAAAAGAAAAACACCCACGTTTGGCGTAGTATACATCGTGCACACACTGGCATGCAGCAAGCACACCAACATGACCATAGCCAGTATTTTAATTTTATTTGCTAGCAACATTTCCATTTACAGTTGGTCGCAGGTTACAATTTCACTACATATTTAAAATAGTTGCTAATAAGGTTAGTAAAATTGCTAGTTTGCAATTTGAAAATATGTGTACATATTTCTTCAAATTTATAATTAATTATTGTCTCATTTGCTGAATGTCAACAGGCAAGGTTAAGACTGTTCAGTAAAGCCTGCTCAGTTCTGGCCAATGGGATGAAGATCCTCGGCATCACACCTGTCGATAAAATGTGAAACAAAGGTTGTTTATCATTGTTATGTCTCTGCTGCAGGTACCATATAGTTATAGTTAATTTATATTGTAAATAAGGAGCCTTAATTTTTTTAAATAAAATAAATAACCTTTCTTAATTGAGCTCAGTATTTGCTTTTTCTTCCATTTTCTCAGGTAGTGTCCACTCATGTAAATTGCGACTGTGTGACGTTCAGTCTCTTCATTTTGTATGTTGATAAGGGTAGCAACAGACCTGAGAGATGACGCTCAACTCTTAATTCTCATGTTTATGAATGGATGACTTGAATGTCAATGTGTAGCAACAGCGCTAGGTGTGCTGTCATGGTCAGGTTGTTAAAGACCAGATTGTTGATTAAGACCAGTTTGGTGGAACTCAATGGGAACAAAACAAAGATGAACATGTATTTGTTGCCTGACAGGTGTGGTTTCCACTGTTGCTAAGGGTGTGAAGGTCCCATTGTTTTGAAAACTTGAACTTCAAGTGCTAAAAACAGCTAGAGCTCACACACAGGACTGTCAATGTTGTGGAAGAAGTAGTAAGATATTTTACGTAAGTAAAAGCAGTGTCACTTACCCCATTTAATTCATGGATTACCGTTGAATTTGTACATTACATTGTTGCAGCTGGTAAAAGTAGGGAGAGTTTCATTATTTTAATACATCTTACTTTGTTAATATTTGATATTACTCATCTAAATCTTAAGGCAATTGATAAAATTATCAAATAAATGAAGTCAAAAGGACAGCACTCTTAAGTGAGAAAGTGAGTAAAGTACATCAAATGCTAGCACTTAGGTAAATGTAACTATTTTAAAACAAACAAGCCCTAATGATAAACTTTAAACATTTAGCCTTAATGTTTTTGGTTTTACAGACTGCCACATATAAACCGCTGTAGCATGTGGAACGATTCAAAACTTAACAGTCTATGCTGGTTACAAGTGATGAACTGTGATTTGAGGGAAACAGGTTTATTAAAAAGCCGTTCAACAGCATTGGTAGGATTGTGTGTATTCTGAAAGAAAAATTAAAAACACTGATTGCCATTTGTCACACATTTCCATTCAATTTAATAAAAGATTTAAAATGACCCTTAAAGCGATATCTGGCACAGATCTGATACAAATAATAATAAAAGACACTTAAGAGATATTTTAAACATAATCACATTGTGCAAAAAGTCATCATCCCTAAAATATGTTATGAAACTGGGCACATTCAGAATCATCATGTGATGTGGATATAAGACACTCACATTGCACAGATTAAAACATACAGTTACTAAATTAACCCCCCCACCCCAAAAAAAGAGCAAAAGCCATCACCAGCCCCTCGTGTGGGCTTGATCTGACCTACAATGAATTTTTAACAACAGCTGCTGTCTATGTGTTAACTTTAACACAGACACAGCCCAACTGAGAGTTCATTTGAAAAATTACCACATTGGCTCCCTAATCCTTCCAGTGCAGGAGCTCTTTTTATGTCCCTGGAAAACCTCAAAGTACATCTAGTCCAAGAGTTTCCCTGCTGGAGGTGAGTCGCTCACACAGTGATCAGTTTCTGTTTCAGTTCCTTGTCTGTGTCTTGTCGGCTCAGCTTGGATGTGTCTTGCTTTGGAAGTCCATATAGGTAGATGGAGATGCACACAAGGAAGGCGCCAGAGGCAAATGTGATTGCTGCACAGACGGGGTAGAAGGCAAAACAGTACATTTAAACAATTTCTTTTAAACATAAAAATGACTCTTGGACTACACACAAGTAATGAGCCACAACACTATACTGGTATCACTGGTATACCAACAATGTGATGATGAGAAACTTACTGATTTGTAGTCCAAACAAAAGGACAGACGCAACAGTTGAGATAACAATGGCAGCAGCAGCCGAGAAGCCCTTCATGATATTGTCTGTGTACTTCACCACCACTGACGTGTACAAACCTCCCACACTGGCTAGAACTGGCAACACAAAAAGGTCAATGTCAGCTGAAATATTGTGGAAAAAATTACATTAAATATAGAACAATGCAAAGAAAATCCCAGGTTCTATTGTACTTACACACTACAAAGCACACCCAGGGGGTATAACCAAAAAAGAAGCCTTTTTCCAGGACTTTTTCACCATCAGTCACGTAAACACCGATCAGCGTGACCACGATGCCAGACAGGTACATCTGTATGTTCCTTACCCACAGGGATGTGTCTGAGCTCTTCAGTACCTTTTCAAAGTACACACCTTAATCAGAATATAGACACAAAACTGTTAGGCACAAGTATGTTATATTGTGCATGTTAAATAATGACGGATCAAAAAAGGATGACAGATCTAATGGCTCCACGATAACAGAATCAAATAAAAGAATAAAAGTTCACTTTTAGTGTCAATTTTACCTGCAAATCCAGAGCAAAGAACTGCAATAGCAATGGCAATGAAGCCAAGAAACGGATTTTGCTCAATCTGGGGGAGATAAAGAAGAAAGACATGAGCCACCAGACAGAAGGTAAATATCTCCTACCTTGAGAAGACATAATAAAAAGCCAAATCTATGACATTGGTAGTCACCATGATGGAACTCAAGTTTAACCTTTAACTTATCTCATCCCTACCTGGACTTTCGTGACCTCTGCAGGCTTCCATTGTACGAGTGTAACACCCCCGCAGAGCATGAAGACGGAGAACCACTGCAGGCGGCTGAGAGAACGGCTCAGCATGAGGACTGTACACAAGGCTGTGCACGGGATCTTCAGCTGATAGGTGACCTACACAAGGAAACACAGGTCAGGTCTACGAGCTACTGATGTGTTCGCTTAATTCTGAAGAGAAGGTGGACTGAGCACACAGATGATGACTTGGACCTGAGTGACGTGTAGGACTGTTTGGCCTTGTTGCAGGTATGTATTCTACTAAATGCGTCCTCATTTCTAAAGTAAAAACTTCCATTTGGAGATTAATTGTTTTTTGATAGTTCGTAAGTCAAATTTGAAGATGTCAGATAGGGTGACTATGATTCATTAGTGGCACATCTAGCATGTATTTGTCTCCCTGATGCACATACCTGATATACTGCAGCATCTAGGTTACTCAAGGCAAGAAAGGCCATGTTATTTTGAACTGCATACACGACAGAGGGAACGCTCAGCTTCAGCAGCTCCTTGGGGCTGAAGAACACATGTTCCATGATGGCGTTCTTCAGCCTGCTGGCGCTTCCTGTCTCTCTGGGAGAGAAGACAAAAAGACAAACCGATAAAGAAGATTTGCTGATTCACTTACAAAGATGTAAATTCCATCTAAGGAAATCGGTGAATTACTGTTCAGCACATATGACCAAATTTGTTACTTGTTTCTAAGTGCATGACAAGCACACCCATTTCCCATTCATTTATGTGCATTAAAGTGCAGTTGTTTTGCTGTCAGCTTGTCAGGGACTTACAGAAACTGTGGAGTCCACTGAGCTATAAAAATGTAAATAAACTACAGTGTAGTAGTAGTAGTGCCAGTAAAATGTGACTGATTAAAATGATTAAAAAATATTGGCAGATCTTGGTGGTGATAACTAACTAAAAGCTAACCTTTGGAGCTGTTAGTTAAACAAAAAGGATGTGAAGATACCACATTGAGATTTGATAGGTACTGGTTTCTGACATTTAATATACATAATGACTGAGAGACAAAATGATCATAACAGGCAGAATAATCAGTAATGAATGACAATTTCATACCGTCCTTGTCTGTGGCTTCCAAAAGAAAAATACTATGGATCAACATACTTGGTCACATTATTACTTCCAGGGGGATGTCAGACAACACCGTTCAGAGTAGTGGTGACCGATGAACACTTACTTGGCCAGCATCCCCAGGCTCAGTATTAACTTAATGACCTCGGTGATGCACACTGCCGTTGTGGAGAAGTACAGGTCTCCGGATGAAATGGTCCTTGTGTACCGCAGTGCCACTGTGTAGGTAGCAGCCACCAGAGTCATCACTGTCAGGCAGTACAGCTTGAAGATCACACTCACATTTTCTGTGGGGAAAGGCAACAGCAACTTGAAACAGTGAGATGACGGCCATTGCCCTGGATGTACGCGGCTACACCGACAATACGAGACGTTATTAGATATCTAAAGGTTACAACAAGTGCTGCCGTTATCTCAATTTAACGCATTTAACTGACACGTAACACGAAGTTGTTTAACGTAGCTCAGTTATTTTCTGTCAGTCGGTTTCTCTGACGGACAGATAACGCTAGCCTCTCACGCTAGCTTGTCGCCGTTGCCAAGACTCACCGGCCATTGTTGCTACGGTTTGTGTCCGTCCGCGTGCCAGAGAAGTCTGTTTTCCCGCTTGCGCTATATGCCATTAAAGCCTACACACACACATGAACAGCGATGACTGGGGAATGTGACCGGACCTGAAAAACTAATGACTAATGAGTGCGATTTGGAGTTTTCCTCCCTGGCGTCATACTGCCTCCATTTCCCAAAATGCCACGGGAATCGATTAACTCGAAGGGTGGGTTTGTTTTCTACACCTTAACATGCCGTCGGTTTGTTAAATGTGTGATGCGGGCAACAAGGCCCCCATGAATGTGCGTGTATGGCCCCTATTCTACTGTTTATCCATGGGCACACACCTGTACAAAACACTTAAACAGTGTGCACCTGCAGTATGTATTGTTAAGTCATATACTATTCAAATCAAATATTATAAAAGTCTGCGCAATCTAAACTCTCAGCTCGCCTCAGCCCTCTTTTTATAAATAGGTTATGTGGTTTTACAGTCTCCTGCAACCTTATTTACAAATCTTCTCTGGTTTTTGTTTTACCCTCAACTTAAAACTTAAAAAATGCAAATTAATTTTATTATATGCTGATTCAAATCTTAGAAGCAGCATTTTTTTTTCCAATAAAGGTAAAATGTGTCACTACATTGTTGTGCATTGTTAGCATCAAAAGTGTTGTGTTGCTACAGGCATGCTCTCAAGACATTAAGTGTCAAAACCCTAACCCTAAGAAAAAATCACATCATCAATTTTATATTTTTTTAATGGAAATCAAAACAAGAATGATCATTCTAATAGAAAGTGCAACCGCAATGTATGAAGCTTTGATATAATCCATAGCAACAGTTTTATAAGTATGTGTCTTATATAAGTACAATTGCCCTTTTTAAAGTTAATTTGTATGATCATGTAAACATGGACAGACATAAGAAAAAACAGATTCAATTCACTGATATTGTTTGAATTTATTTATTTTTGACAAAAAAACAAAAACAAATAACCCCCTTCTAATTCTCCATTCATTTATTCAGGTACAGCCAATATTTCAAATAAAATTAAAAAAAAAAAAATCTCACTGAACACTTGATACAGTGTTTTCCAGCACACAGCTCAGAGACTCTCTCTTTAAGAAAACAGATTTCATTTCATTAAGTCACACCCAACAATCTTCTCTTCAGTGTCAGCATTCATCCGTGCTGTTTTGGGGTACTTAAAACTTGCATAATAATCTATCTGTCTGAGCTTCTTGCAGGGCCACAGGAGCGAATCCTCTCCCCCTGACAGCGGCCAATCCCACCCCACCAACACATTTTGCAAACATCACAGCCTGTTGGGCACATATAGAAGATGCAGGTGGTTTCAAATGGGTAGAGGAGCAATGGTATTTCCCTTCCTAGGATAAAACGTTTTAAACTTATGGGAAAACATCCACCACTTCTAATTTAAATTTCCCACAAACAGCCAGCATGTGATATTATTTTGCTGTAGCTCTAGTCACAAATGGCACACTGCATGTCCATGCACTGCTGCTGGAGGAAAAGCTGTAGTATACATGGAATGATAATCGCAACCGCAACAGAGGCGAACTCAGGAGTTCTCGGAGGGAACGTGCTCAAAGCCTTCGCTCTCCCTCACCAGCGCCCTCTCCAGGATGACACGGCCCTCCTTGTAGCGCTGGCTCTCCTCCGTGGCGAACTCGTACATCCAGCCCAGCTTACTGTTGCAGTTCTTACAGCTGACATCCCGCACCATGTGTCTTCCTGTCAGCATGACTCTGTCTTGGACCTCACTGTGTTGCAGATTCACAACCTGAAAGGTAGCATTTTCATGTGGAAGTTTTAGGTTTCCCATGCAATTTCCAGCAAGAAAAGTCAACATATTACAAAAAGCATTTCAAAGTCTGTGCTAAAATTCTATGTATTACAATAAGGACCATAATGGAAATAACCCCAATCAAGTTTTATCCATGATGACAGGTATCCACCAGGTTAAAGAAGTACAGGTACCTTATTGAACAGGAACGCTCGGCCCGTGGCTCCGGTGAAGCGTGTGGAGATGAGCTCAGCTCGGTTGGTCAGGATGGTGTCACAGTTGGCACAGGAGAAGAGGCGAGTCCCACCAATGTGATCCAAGAAGATACGCCCCATTTCACTGACCACCAGGTGAGAAAAACCTGCAGTGAAGGAAGCAATCCCTCCAGATGATGCAACAATGATCTATTATCACACTATGCACAATAAGACAGTATCAATTTGTCTGAGAAATTTTGCTGGATTATTTAATGTTGCAATGATAACTTTAATATTTCTGGTTATATCAGACCAGTTTGGGTAATGCTGCATAATCAAAGAGCAGGTCTGACTTGTTCTTGTTTTTATTGTCACTCTTTGTTATCACATTGATCATTATGATATAAAACTGTATTTGAAGAGGGAGAGTTTTATTCATACTGTTCAGTCCATTTTCTGAAAGCTCGGATATTTTTGGGTTGAGTCATGCTGGGAAAAAATAAGGTACCATGTCTCTCTTTGTGGAACATCAGTGATCAAAGTGATGTACTGTATTTTGTGTTCACATTTTTAACACCTAGCTAAGCTATGCTGGATGACTCTGCATTACTCCTGACTCTGCACCAAAACTGATCATTGGGGCTAAATCATTTAGGCTGGACAATTAATCGATCATACAAAAAAAACGTACCACCGACTGTGTTGATAAACAACACTGACTTAATTTAATCAATTATCAAAAACCGTTCCAAACCTTTGCTAGTTCTACCTTCTTCAATGTTCAGTTTTCTCCTTTTCTTCCCATTTTTTATGATTGTAAACTGATTATCTTAATATTTAATGTTTTGGACTGTCATTCTGAGAGAAAATAATCAATATCACTACATTTCCATAGGGTCAGATTAATCGATACTGAAAGTAATCGCAGGTTGCAGTACTACTAACCTCCCATAACACTTAAAAGGGCTCATTTTCTTCCAAATGAAATATTTACGACTGACACACTCGGATACTTGAATTTTTAGGACGTACCTGAAGGCATCATTAGGCCTGGTACGTTAATAACAACCTTAGAAAACTACACGACAGAAACACACTGCTTTAGCCTCTTATATAAACAAGCACGACTTTAGGTTTCATTAAAGTCGATAACATAAAAATACAGGGTAACCATGACCGTTGGACAGGAGCACACAGAGGACAACAGCTAACGGCCACCGGACAAACAGTAACGGTTAAATCGACTCTTATTTTCTCACCAACCGTTGGCCGAGGTCGAGGAGCTTCACTAAGAAACACGGACGAATCTCGCCGACGTGTTTTTATTCGTCGTTTGTTCTTAATTATCGAATAATTTAACAAAGTCGCTTTCGGTCTGTTGTTATTGTTGTGGTCAAACTCGGGTCTGAGCAGTTGATGCAATGTGAAGAGATGAGGGCGACAACTTCCGCTCAAGACTTTCAAAATAAATCCACACTGACTGACAACAAATAAAACATTAGGAGGATGTGGGAAATTTATTTGACGCTTTCTGTTGTTTTGTGTGATAATAATCTAGTTAATCTGTTGGTTTTTTTATTACGTTCTGACATTCAGATTCAATACAAGTAGGGATTAATAATAATATTATGTAATATTTGGTTGCAGCCTTACTGTAGGGATGTATAGATCAGTCATTGTTATAATGCTGCCTCTCCTAGGATTTTTGTGTGTTAACTGCTTTACACATAAAAAGTAAAATGACCCAACACAATGTTAAAAAGCTCAATATAAACCAACAACAATGGAGGTCTTAAAGCTAGACTTACATGATGCCTTTAGTTCAGACCAGACCCCAGCAGTGCATAGAAGATCCATCATGACTGATATATTGTACCTCAGTGGTACAAACCTCTGACAAATACATATCTGAATACAGTCTTTGGTGGAGTATCCTGTTTTACAAGGTCTATGCTTTTATTTTGAATGCCATGTCTTCTCTATGTTACCAAAACTGTGAAACTATTGCAGCTTGATGCAGTTCAGAGTAGTGACCACAGGAGAGCAGCAAATAAACACCAAGACAGACATTTACAGTATATGTCACACACGTGGTGGACTCAAGTAACCCAGCTAGTCCTTTGTGCTGCCTTAAATTGAAAGAAAACAAAGATGTACACATTAAAATTTGGTTAAGTGTAAAAATACTTCATTATAAGTGAAAGCCCTGCATTCTAAAGTAATAGTATCAAAACTAAAAGAAATGAACCATCCCTTCCAGAGTACTGAATTATAGCATATAATTGCATATCTCATCGATAAGATAAGGTGGAGCTCATTTCAACAACTTTATATTTTATTTTATTATATGGACAGTCAAACTCTTCTATAGCCACCATACACTCAGTTTTGTGAATCTTGGGAGTAATGAAGAACCAAAGCCACATGCGAGAACATGTGTATGAAGTGGCACTAAATGGCAACAGGTGCAACTAGTTCAGACCTGCAGTTAAGTTGCATTGGTAGGTTACATTCACAAATTATATCTGGAGGATTTTTTTATATTATTATTTATTTATTTATTTTTCAGATAGGCCTATACACATACATTAAGATCAGCTGTAGTTTTCATTTATGTTTAGTTCAGGTACAGACAGACAGGTGAACAGGTTTTACCCATTTCCCCAACCTGGTGGAAGGAATAGAAAGAAAGTGCATGTAGTGAGCCAGTTATCAATTATGACAGACCAGACTGGAATTGATCAAGGTCACTGCCGAACTTCCTGGCAAGTTATCATCATGTATCATAAAAAAAATCTGCAATTGAGTAACAGATTAAACTGAGACTATACAATCAGCAAAATCAAGATAATGTGATCTTCCTGAAAATATACAGACAACAGATGAATAAACCAGCTCAGAAAGTTTCAACGTCTTCTACAGATTTTTTTTTTTTCCCAAAATCCCAAAGCTTTCCACCTTAAATTGTAATGACAGTGCGGGCCAAGAGCATTAGCAGATTCCCAAAATACCACACAAAGATTTCTCTCCTCCCGGATGACTGACTGCATCTGGTGCCAAATCATGTTTGTCTGCTCTGAGGAGCCAGAGGAGCAGCGATCAGTAACATCCATCTGGTGTTCTGTCGCTCCAGTTGGTGGGATATGTGGAGGCACTTTTTCTTGTTGTCTCCTCCGGCCCCTCCCTTTGTTTCTATACTAAACTAAATAGGACCAGTTGTTTGCTTTTTGTAAAAACTTATCCAACTCCATGAGTGTTCTTATTTTCCTGGTTTTCTCAAAGTGGCCAAATTATTCCTTACCTCATCTCCATATACAATCCCAAAGCCCATTTTCAAAATGTTGACACCCTTCCTTTCTGCCTGCCTTATTGTTCAGTGTAATATATATTACATATGTCATAGACCCAAAACGTAAAAAACAATTGGGTTGAAGTAAAATGAAATAAACTGTGTCTAGTACCATATTCATTCAAGTGCAGATTTCTGAGCTCCAGGAGCTTCACCTGAAACATCTTGTACTCTCAGTGATAGCTAACATGAAGAAATGGTCAAGGTGTTTAAGGACTGTCCTCTTGGGACAAAGAAGGAAGATGGTGCTTCAATTACCAGGTCAAAGTCGGTCAAGTCAATTTTAAATTGTGCAGAAGATCCTGGGAATGAGTGTCCTTCCGCTGTTACGTATCCTGAAGTGTAACCATAGAACAAAATGTTCAGCTGAGCTCGTTCAAAGATTAGTATAGATCAGGGAGATAAAAGCCATGCTTCAGAAGGGGGTTCATGCAGAGTTAATGTCCTTGAGGGGAGATAACAGACTGTAAAGACAGCATGACCTCGTATCAGTGTTACTGTAATCTTGATTGGTGGTTAGTGAGAGTGTTCTTAGTTCTGCAGCGTTCAGGATAGATCAGGATAGATCAGGATAGATCACGACTTTATATTTGTTTTCAGTGCCGACTGAAGCTCAGCTGGACGGATCCTTTAAAAGCTCAGAATTTTGACTTTGTGCATCTTTGATCGTGTGTAAAACTGTCCACGTGGTTTAACTCTGCACTGTCGGCAGGATGAGAGCTGGAATTCATGTCCTCCATGAGAGTGAAGACAGTAGTAAACATCTGGTTAGTTGTTTTCTTAACATTGTTAACGAAGACCCTCACCTCTGTAATCAGCAGAGATAAGTGATAAGGTTTATAACTGTGGTGACATGATGTGGATTTTAAATATTTTTTCATTCACCTTGTGATTTAACAGTAAAAAGAAAATATGCACAATTTCCTCTTATTCCAACATATTAACTGTACAGTAACACACAAACTGCTCTCAACATTGCACCAAACATTTTAACATTGTCATTGCTCTTGCTAAGGGCATGTGCTGTTGTTGTTCTTTTGTTTTTTTACCTAAACAAACTTGTGTTTCACATTCATGCATCAATTGGCTCATTTTACTTGAAGCCAACAAGCAGCACAGTTATAATGAAAACTGGTGCTTTTCTTCACCTTACCCATAAATTATAGAGATAAAGACAGCAGCAACTAGTTGTGGTAATAACTGAGATAAACTTTTCCCCCCTGCACTTGTGGTGCTTTGCCCTGCTGCACCGATAACCGGTCAGCCAGTCAAAAAAGTGGCGTGATCCCTGACTTTATATTGTGAGAGGTCAAATCAACAAGTGAAGGACTCATTTATGAGCTGCCAAAGGAAGAAGAGTTGACGAGTTTGGGAAATGGTGTGAAATTGTCAAATTGATCCAAGTCAATAAATAATCCAGCACATAAACATCAAACCACATTTACATTTTAGTTTTTGATCCTGTAATGATATTCTGCACTGTGGGTAGGCTAACTGTTTCCCTTTGTTTCCAGTCTTAATGCTAAACTAAGCTAACCATCTTCTTTTGTCCCTAGACTGAACAAGAATTACTGTATTTCACATTTGAAGAGTATGGAATAAGACTTATCTTATGTAAGAGTTCAAGTGAATTAGTTCACAACCACTTTTACCCAGAGCCTGTTGCATGCTGTAACTTAAATAATGCACTTAAAGGGATAGTTCAACATTTTGGCAAATTCACCTAATGCCATAATCCCTATAGTCATAGAAGTAGGTTCATTCCCTTTAATTCTCGGTGCCTGTTGTTTTGAGATCCTTGGGGCAGTGACGCGAGCTGTGGTACAGGTCCCCTGTCCCCTGTCCTCATCAAACTCATCAAATACACAATCCAACAACTCCAAATCAATCTCGTGCAAAGTGTTACCTGCATATTCACCACGCTATGAAATAATCATGTATAATTATGTAACTTTATGACACATGAAGCAAATACTCTGAACTACTTGTGCTTTTAGCGTAGCCATGAATGTAGTTCCAGTTTATGTATTTGCCTTGAAAACAACCCTGTCTCGTAATGTTACATTCTTACTTTATAGCATGGTAAATGTGCAGGTCACAACTTGTCCACCAGAGCATTTTGGAGTTGTTGGATTGTGTATTTGATGAGTTTTGTGGGACAGGGGACCTTGTACCGTTCACCTCCATTGTGTTCGCTGAGCAGCTCACGTCTCTGATCTCAAAAAAACAGGCACTGATAATTAAAGGTAATGTGCCTACTCATGTGACTATAGGGATTATGGCAATAAGTGAATTTTCCCAAATGTTGAACTATCCCTTTTAAATAACAATGACACATCAAAAGATAATTAGAACATAAGATACTTCTGAAATTTTGAAATTGCTTGTCCAACTATTTATTCAGCCAATCTGTGAAAGTTCATTTTCCAACATTTCAAAGTTACAGACATGAACAACATGAAATTGACAACCTTCAATCACTTAACCACCTAATTAATACACTGTTGCCCATAAAGTTGGAATAAAATCTAATATTGATGATGAGATGATGAAATGATTGTGACGATCAAAACTGGTAACTCGGAGTCAATTATCGCACATGTTCAAATGTGATTACTGATGTGTATAAATGGGAATAAAAAGACGAATGTGTCTGGAAACAAAATTATTCCAACAGTGTAGTCGTCCTAATTTATTTAAATCAAATTAATTCTAAGGAAAAACCTTCAGACAGCGTATAAACAGAGGCAGAGTGTCTCCTGGAGTTCACTCTCACTCATATTTCCAGTAACCTGTCATTATGACCTTATCAGTGTCATCGATTCATTATAAAACTTTGTGGCTGTGTCCTTTGGACAAAGACACCAGTCCCTCCCCTCTGTGCATATTCATGATGTGAGTAGTTTACTGGCCAGGTATAACTGATAATGATGAGGACAGACGTCTGACCGCCAGACAGAGAGGGCACAGACGGAGGAAGGACAGATCCAGGACGACGAAATCAGGCAAAACCAGAGACGAGATGTTCCCACAGCTGGTTCTCGTCTCACTGCTGGGACTCACATGGACAACAGGTCTCTGTAGTTCACTGCTCAACTGTCAGAGCTGCAGTGTTTTTGGATTTTATATCTGACAATCACCTCTGTGAAGTGTTCAAAGGGTTGAAAATTGAGCCTTGAAATTGTAGGTATGGTGGTTTTTGGGGATGAAGCTGGATGAGAACAAAGTGACAAAATGCTAAAATGCACCGGGAGAAATAGATTTTGAGATTTTAGACAAAATAATGCAAATCAAAAAATTCTGTGCAGATGTTTGTTACATGAAGCTTCACGTCTGCAGTCCTCTAAAACTAAACTATATAGACTACATAGTTAACATAATTTTCTGTTTATCATCTTGGTGTGGTTTCAGTGAGTGGACTGCCCTGTGCTCAGATGTTTCCCTCTCAGCCACCTCCTTCAACAGGTGAGTCGGGTAGAGACCAGATTCACATGAAAGACAATACAAGAACAAAAACATGGATAAGATTTACTTAAGATTTCCTCTCTCTGTAGTCAACCGTGTGACGCCCTCCGACGTGGCTGTGCTCTCCTCTGTTGGACTTCACATGCACAGGTGAGCACATGGTCACCAGGTGAGCTTCGACCATGCTGCTTCACAGCTCAGAAATAAACTCACATTGTGTTTTGTTTTGCGTTGTTTTCTCTCTTCCTGCAGCACTGAACTGTCCTCAGTGGTATCAAGACTCACAGGTACATCTTCACACTCTTATTTTGTTCACAGGACCCAAAGCAAAACATTTATTAATTCATGTCCTTAGTTATCTTTAATGGATCATTCTACTGCACTCCTGGGGAGTCCTCGTTTTCTCTGTGCTTTCTCTTAATTTTTCCAAATGACTTGAAGGGAAAACTCCTGTGTCCTTGCTGGTGCTAAATAGAAAGTTAACTTTGATTAGAATTGGCTTGGAGTCTCAATAATCATCTAAAGATGTTGATATGAGCTTCTATTACACTACTGTGCACTATCTTTACTACACTGATATCTCAACCGACTATGATAATTGGAAACAATGGACCCCAATACACTTCCCTCACACACCAGGTCTGTGGTCTGTTGACACCCATGAAATAAAAAGTAACAATATTCATCCTGTTGAGATTAATTTAAATCTAGACATTCTCTGGATTAAATTGTCACATGATGGTTTTCTTTATTGATTAATTATCTGGTGGCTTATGATAATTTATTGCATATTTACTGGTGTAAGAAACATCTGGATTTTTCTAATGTTTAGCAGCTTTGATAACCAGCAACTACTTTAAATTATTATGAAGCTCACACAAATATAACTTTCATGGTCTAATCCAACTTGTTAGGGTTGCGACTGTTATCAAATCCTATTATTGATTGATCTTTTGGTTATATATAACTCAATAGAATTTAATGAAATGGGGAAGTACTGCTGATCAATTCTGTCTGGATGAACCAACAGTGCAAAACCAAAGACATGTACATGTACAAACTGAGTTTGGGCTAAATTTGTGTTTATTTGCGTCTGGCAGAACTGATGTCCCTGTTCAACCCTGCACTCATCGGTCCTCAGTCAGTTCAGTCCAACTTGTACACACCTCAGTTTGATCAGCAAAGGTACAGACCGAAATATGTAACATGAATAAATTCTTCTAGCATCTGCATCCACTGATTTTCATGTTTCTCTCTGTTCTCAGTACACTGGTGGAGCAGGCTAAGGAGATCTCCCTCTATCTCCAGAACAGTGAGGTAGAAATAGAAAAACAAATAGAAAACTAACAGAAAATAAAAGAGGGATTACAGACCTGTAAAATAAACAGTTGTGGCAGTTATATGATGTTATTTCTCCCTCTCCAGGTTATCAGTATGGACAGAGACTGGAAGCTGGTGCTTCTCTTTGTTCAGGTGGATCAGCTCTGTGCCTGCAATCAACAGCAGGTAAATAGAAATATAGAAAGATAAAGATATTGGATGGTGCAAAATCACGTGTTCTTCTATGTTTCTGGAACTCTATGAAGTTACAGAGCTCGAGTTTTTTTAGTATCTGCTTGTGGAAACATTTAGTTATAAGAAACACTGCTGTTAGAGAGACATAAATAGATGGATATTGCAGCCTCAGACTGATGTGTTTGTACAGGTTCACTCTGGTATCCAGGCAGTGGTTAAACAAGTGGATGATGCTCTACAGTTACTACACTCTCAGGTATAATTCACATAATGCACAGTATTTTTCCTTCCTTCACTATCACACTTTTTGCAGTATACTGACGAATTTTACATTCTGTTTCACTTCACTGTGCTGCAGCTAAAGCGGACCATTGTCAGTGTTGCATTGTGGGATGGAGAGCACGATGCTTTCCAGCACAGGTAAGTTCGTACTCGAAAATATTTTTGAGTTTACCATGAAGGGGGAAAGGAGAGTTAACTCAAATCAAGATTTGAAAAGTGTGTGGAAAAAAAGCCTAAACATGTGTAAAACATCTGTTCAGATTTAGCAGCCGAACATCTAAGTAATGTGTGAAGATGAGCTTAAAAACCTTTACACATACCATTCTGCAAACGTGACATTTCTCATATCAAGAACCATGACCAGCTCATATTTGATTTTCTGTTATCTTTTATCTTTCATTTTGATTCACCTGTTATCTTTTATTCCATTTTATACGGATGATAATGTCACATTTAACAAATGACCTTTTACCATTGACGTGCATCGTGAGGCTGTAAACTAACTGCAATTCTCTGCTGCTGGCCTCTTTCACATCGCCCTAAAATCATCACTCACACTGTTGACTATTAAAGTGCAGATAGTGAATCTTATTTCCCTGGCAGGATGTGCCCGTGCATGAAAACAAACAACGAAGGAGAAGTCAGACTTCTGAGGGCTACGCTGACTCATGCTCTGCAGGTTGCTCCATTATCCACCCTCACATACTTGTACATGTGTAGTGGTGGGATACATTCATCCCTTTGAACACTTCAGCTGCTGTGACATTTTGACGAGTGATGGTGGAGCACTAACTCTCAAACTCCTTCTTATTTAACCAGGAGTCCTTGAATGAGCTCGTGGTGAAGAAACACTGGTACGGAGACAGAGACGACTTCACTGTCACTCTGCAGGACAAACCTTTCATCACAGACCTGTCGTCTGTCACTGTGAGTTACGTTCAGCTCAGACTATCACTTCACTTCACTTGCAGCAGTTTGCAGCCCTATACCCTGGGTCATTTTTCACAGTGGACTTGGTAGTCAGTGACTTTCCATCAGTGCTGCAGTGGTCATGGATGAGAAATTAATTTTCCTCCCGTTATAAACATGAATAGACCTGAGTCAGAGTGTTGCAGGGCTTTGACTCCTGGTTAACGTCTGTTAAGGGAGAAATCACCATGGTGAACATGACTACAGAGTATATTTTTTCAGAGCAAGAGCTGAGTTGTCATGGTGATCCAGTGCCAATTATATTTCCTTCAAAACTGTTGCAGTTTACTTGCAGCGAATCATTTCAGGGAGAAAGGTTTGTATAGTAGGAAACAGTGCCACTGTGCACAGATGTACTGTGTAGCTCCTACAGTGCTTAAAGGAAAGCTAAAGGCCTAAAGGTCTGCTTAGAAACAGGCGACTGGATTTAAAGTATAAAACAACACAATAAGATCTCAATAAAGTGAGCAACAAAACAGAGCGGCAAAACTAAACTTAAGGCTGACTCAGTTGTAGCAGTTAGCTTGGTGGCTAATAAACACAAAACAACACCCCAGTACAACATCCATACGCTACATGCATGTAATGAACAGATAATCTGAGGGAAGTGCACACAGACACAGAGCTGCTGAATGACTGTTTGCTTTCTGTTTATGTGTTTTAGTGCTGTCTGCCTCTCCTGAGATGATGCTATCCCAAGAGACAGTAACAGACAGTGTCCTAGTTATCACACTGCAGGAAGAGAAGATGTACTTTCTTGTATCTAACATACACACCAATATTGTCACTGTTTCTCCTTAACAGAGTGGGAAGTCTCTCTCTGTGTCCGAAGCGACGCAGCAAACTGATGAACTGATGGTGCAGATGTGGACGAACCTGGTGAGGCCTAAAGCGAGCTCCTGCTCTCTTCTTTATCTCTCTAATACAGACATTTATATTCCTATATACAGACATGCACATACATGAGTTGTTGTTCTCTCTCTGGCAAACGTGAACACAATGGGGTTTCTGTCTTTCAGCTGCAGCCCACACTCGGCCAAGAAAACACACAGGACAATGGACAGATCATCATGTTGCAGTGTCCAACTGAGGTGAGAAAGTTTGCTAAAAAAACAACAGATAAGTCAGCGTGACAGTGTGATAGTTGAATATAATAATCATGTGCCACACTAATATTCTGCAGTAAATGATTGACCTCCCTCTTTCTCCTCCTCCTCTCTGTGTCCCTCCCTAAGGACCGGCCCTTCCTCAGGACAGAGGGAAACTCTCCATCATATCACTATGGCGATGTTTCTCCTCTTGTTCCCTCTGTGAGTATTGTTGTCTGGGGTCAAACCAATGGCAGCGGCTTTGTTTACCTCCTGTTTAGTCCTGACTGTGGATGTCCTCTGTGTGTCCGCCCAGTTCACAGGGACAGAGATGCTCTGCGAGGACCTCGGCCCCTCAGATTCCACACCCACCTCAGGTAGGACTAAAGGCTCGGCAAATGATGCTTTATCAAATGCGTCATCTTTCAGTTGTTGTTGCAACACCAGCTCGATGAACGTGATTGATGAGATATTGCTAATCTCATTTGCATCAGATATCAGTATAAAAGACACACTAGCACACATGAAATACATAGCACATCTAAAACAACTGTTTTGAAACTGTTATGCAACCCCTAATCAATGATACTATTGGTATTGGAATATTGGAATTAGTATCTGCCCAATCTCTTGTTCCTACTTTAGTTTAAATTAAATTAACCTTAACATTTTGATATTGATGATGATATTTCAGAAACTTTTCAAAGACTTTAAAGCCTCTTTACAGTAGTATTTCTCATATGTTTTGTAACTATATTACAGGCTATTTACATGTTTTCAAAGTGTAAAGTTGTTATACAGTTGTTCTGATGGTGATTTGTTGTCTAATTAATGAAGTCTGGAGCTGAAATAATTCTGCTGTCCTCTGTATTTTCACAGTCCATGAACTCAGGCCTGGAGATATCAAAGTCGTGGCTGCTGTGGGAGACTCTCTGACAGTGAGTCACTTTGTTTTCTTTTTGTTTAAGATAAACAGATAATTAAAATTAGGTAACACACGCAGTGACAAACAATTAGACGATGAAAAATGCCACAACCTTTTTTTTAAGGTCTATAAACTAATGTGTGATACTTTAAGCAGATATATATTTGGGGGATGTTATGAACTGTAACAAAGCTGCAGTGCTGTAACTTCATGTTACTACAACACTGTCCTGTTTGTATCAGGCAGGGAACGGTATTGCATCCAGCCCGAGCAACATCCTGGATGTCCTGCGTCAGTACAGAGGTTTATCCTGGAGGTGAGTTCAACACTTTTCAACACAGCACAACCATCGCACAAGGTTGCTGGATACTACTGCTGTTAAAACCTCTTGCAGTCTTGGTATTGATGCAGCACTGTGGTCACCAAATTTAGTCAGAAAGTAACTCAAATGTGTGTTTTTTTCTCAGTATTGGTGGAGATGGAAACCTCACAACTGTCACCACTGTGCCCAGTGAGTCTCCTTCTTCGTAGCTTCCTGTATATATAACTAAAAACAGTTTAGAGTCCGTTTTTGTCACAGTGAGGTCACATTTGAGCACAAACAATACTTCATTGTGTAACATCTGTTTTTGTTTCCACAGACATCTTGAAGTATTTTAATCACAACCTGACAGGCTACTCTATTGGTACGGGCAAAGAACACACTCCCGAGGCCTTCCTCAACCAGGCTGTGGCCGGAGCCAAAAGCAAGTGAGTTTCAGAAGCTGTTTACTAGTTTTTAATCACAAACGTCCTGCTTTATGTTGTAAGAGTGGAACAAATTTAAATTCAAAACTGATATACTTGCATCCATGCTGTTATGAATCCTACACAAATGTATTTGACATACGTTACGTCATGTTTTAACACACATCTTCCTTGTACTATTAAAATCAGCTTAGAGAAATGATTTAAAGACAGTGTGATGTGAGAGTGCAATGAGTTTTATATTACAATGTTTATATGGTGTATATTTTTGCTTTTACCTAAAAGAGGAAAAAAAACCCATATTGTATAATATATAAGTATGTATATAGTGTTTGCTATAGACTTGATGATGATGATGATTTTGGATTGGAAATGTGTGCTTCCATATAAAATATTTCATTTTGTCTGTGTTTTAAGGGATTTACCATCACAGGTGCGAGCACTGGTGGCGAGGATGAAGAAGGACTCTGTAAGTTTATGGACATTTGTTCTTCACTTATTTTCTAAACTGCCAATTTGACTATAAAATCCTCTGGCACTTACATATGTTACATCTTGTTTTGATTGTGAAAATGGCCATA
>OMNW01007834.1:66992-81366 GCA_900303245.1 Selene dorsalis
CTGCAATGATTTGGAGTCATTTGGTCACATGTTAATATTTACATTAAAAGATTAATTAAAAATATGAGTCATTAAAATTGAATAAAAAGAGGTGTATCCTGATCAGAGAGTGTAGTTCCATGGTCCTGCACTGATTTGGAGTCATTAGGTCACTTGACCTGGAAGCTATTGCGTTAAAATGCCATTATTTACAGTAAAAAAAATTAAAATATGAGATTGATTCAAATCGAATAGATTTGAATCAGAAATGTATCCTGATGAAGACGTGTAGTTCCATGGTCCTGCACTGTCTCTGTTTTTTGAGTGAAGTGTGTCATTTTGGGCTTTCTTTGCTCTCTTTTTTATTGCCTCGCGATTAACCATATTTTATTTTGAAAAGCGGAAGTTGGTCCACACTGTAGTATCTTAGCGCTGACTTTCTTAGCCATCGCCATGTATTTGCTATAAAGTCTGCAATACGGGCGCACCTAAAATGTTGGAGCGGCTGGCTTGACTACGCGAAAACGAGACTGTTGGCTTGACCGCAGTAGTATGAGAAACATGGCGGAGAGCGAGTTGAACGTTGACAGCCTCATCTCTCGATTACTGGAAGGTTGGAGAGCTTTGTGTTATTGTCTCTTATGTGTGCTTCGTAGAGAAAACGACCGACTTTTGCGTTCTTCTATGAAACCAGTAACTTTACGACGTGTTTAAAAATAATCTCGCCATTTTTGCATCCCTAGCTATGTGTGTGGATCATCAACGACCAGTGACGCTAACCGTCGCGTTCAAAGCTCTGTGCTCAGGGAGTAATGTAAACGTTATAGTGATGTCACAGTGTGTAGGGGCTAGCACAGTTTATGTTGGACTGCTAGCTAACGCTATTCTCGACCTATGGTGTCGAAAAATGGAAGATTAAGTAAAATCATCTCAATGCTGCCCGACAAAAAGAGCTAACTACGTTAAGCAGTATTATAACGTAACGTTGTGACAATGAAAGTTTCCGAATAATAGAGGCAGGCTAGGGGTTTTTCTCTTCTGTAGAAGACCAAATGCAATGCATCGAGAAAGAATTCTGGAATGCTGTGGTTGCTAAGTAACATTAACTGTTCTCGTTGGCATGGCAGATTACTAGTAAATCGGCCGGACACACCCCCTTATGTGGAGACCACTGAAACCTCCACAATTTAAACATTTCATATCCTGAAATGTATGGATTGAAAATCAGAACAAACGGAATCGCGCCTAAATTCTGTTACCTTTAATTTAAATTGAGAATTGAGTGCTTAATTTTTAACTAAATTAATTATTTAAATGTGGTATTGTTTATTTTACGTGAAATACTCTGTTTTTCTTGTAGATAGTTTTATTTTAGTATTCATGGTATCACCACCAAGCATATTAGAAATAGACAGGGGTAAAAACATCCTCTTGGCAGGTAGTTATTTTATTTACTTTGTATTATTTTTATTTTTATTTATTGCTATTTTCGGAAACAGTATGAATCTATTTTATGACTTTTTTTTGTAATATTATTAATTATTGAGTGTTATTTCAATTCTCACTTCTCACCGTTTTTTCCATTGCAACCATTGGTTTTGTGATGACCCTTATAATTTGAAAATGAATTGTTTGACTAAGTATCTATAAGAAACGCAGCATGCAGTTATGTCCACAGCTACCACATGACTCAACAAGCTTGTTGTTTATTTTTTATACATAGAACTGTTCTCTAGACTTTGTGTCCTCCCTGGACCCCACCACCTTCATTCACACACTTCCAGCTGAGCCAACAAGCTGTTCATTCCTCTACTTGCCAGTTCATAACAGCTCGTGTTGACTGGAGTAAATGACATGTCTGGCCAATAGCAAAGCAAATGCAATAGTCAGCTCTCTTTAATGGCACACTGTGATGTAAATGTAAACAAAGGGGTAGCTAACACCAGTGCTGAAAGACAAAACACAATTGGAAACTGCTATCACTCTCATAATAATTGGGATATGTGTGTATGTTGAGAAATGCCCAAAATGCTGAACACAAACCTTGATTATATGTTTGAATACACACGTTATAGTCTGAATGGTCTATAGTCTTGTCATTACTGTGTGCTGAATTTCATGCATGGATCTGCTGGCTAACACTTACTCATCCCTGTTAAAAGATTAACACATAATGGGTACTGACCTTGTTGTACTTTACCTTGCAGTGAGAGGATGCCGTCCAGGGAAGATTGTACAGATGACAGAGGCGGAGGTGCGGGGGCTCTGCATCAAATCCAGAGAGATTTTCCTCAGTCAGCCGATCCTGCTAGAGCTGGAGGCTCCACTCAAAATATGTGGTAAGAACTTCAGAAATATGTTTATAAACAGTTTTCAACAATACCGCCATTATTGAAGTTTTGGCGACACTTGAACATGTAGTAAAACATGATACCTGAACATATAATTCCAGGTGATATCCATGGACAGTACACAGACTTGCTGAGGTTATTTGAGTATGGAGGCTTCCCTCCAGAGGCCAACTATCTGTTCCTGGGGGATTATGTGGACAGAGGGAAACAGTCTCTGGAGACCATCTGCCTGCTGCTCGCCTACAAGATCAAATACCCAGAAAACTTCTTCCTGCTCAGGGGGAACCATGAGTGTGCCTCCATCAATCGCATCTACGGCTTCTATGACGAGTGTAAACTGAAAAACATGCCTGTTTTTCTGTATATAACTAAGCTTAAAGTCCTAAGTTGTGCATTTAACAAACGAGACATGTGAACATCTGCAAATGTTATAAATTCTTCTTTAGTTAAGAAACTGAGAATCTGCTGATATATTTGAATACTCTCATTTCTCCTTGGCAAAGCAAAGCCTCACTTTTACAGTGCTTTATTTTTTTCCTCAGGCAAGCGCAGGTTCAACATTAAGCTCTGGAAGACGTTCACAGACTGTTTTAACTGCCTGCCCATCGCTGCGATTATTGACGAGAAGATCTTCTGCTGCCATGGAGGTTTGTGAAGTACCTCTGTTATATAACTGCCTAAAAAATGTGGTATATTGTCTTTATATGTGATGGCATAGTGCTGCCAAAAGATTTGACCATTAACATATGACATTACCTTTACACATTTATCACCATTTACAGTGCTGATAACAAAGGATGTAGTGTTTCATGTAATACAACTGTTGAATCATTTATATTTAAGAGAACATTAAGGAAATAATGTTTTCTAATTTTTCTACTTTACTAAAACATAATTTGTTAAAAGTACTACAGTTGTTATCATCACCACATCATGTCATCTACATGCTTCAGGATCAATAAAACCTTATTTTAAAGCAGTTTTATTTTATATGTTTGCTTAATATTAATGTGTTGTTGCTGACAATAATATGATCACCTGTTCTCCACAGGCCTCTCACCTGATCTACAGTCCATGGAACAAATTCGACGCATCATGAGACCCACTGATGTTCCTGACACAGGTCTGTCCTTCTGTGTCTGTGTCTGTGCTGATGAACTACACTGTTTGCGTCTTTTACATTTCCCTCCAAGAAAGCATGAGTTGATATTATTTGTGTATGTCTTTTAGTATTAGGGGTTTCCAGCGTATGACAATAAATGAAAATGGTACCTTTTAGTTCAATGCATCAGAGTTAGTGGGACACCTGGAGTTGGTCATTGAGTATTGAGTTTTTGTCTTACCAGTGCGTGATTGATTCCAGGCTTGCTGTGTGACCTGCTGTGGTCGGACCCAGACAAAGATGTTCAGGGGTGGGGGGAGAACGATCGGGGAGTTTCCTTCACCTTCGGGGCCGACGTGGTCAGTAAGTTCCTCAACCGCCACGACCTGGATCTCATCTGTCGAGCACATCAGGTAACACTCCTGCTGCCTTGTGATTTATGACTTCAACATGATACTGTGGAAAATTCAACTTTATTATTGTTTTTTTTCTTTAAGGCAAATAAACTTTTACTATACAAAGTCACTGAACTTGAAGATTATGTTCACAGCACATACAGAAACATGAGGGAATAGTGTTCATAATGACTGATTTTAGTTTGATGTATTTGATAACGTGATAAAAGAATCAGTTTTATGCAGGTTTTTAACAGGAACATCAGTGAAAGTATTAGAGTGAAGGCAGTTTTCAGTTGATTTAAAATGCCCATACGTTTCTCTTTGAAGTATGAATAATTGTGATAAAATAATGAGATAGGGAAATCAGCTCTGAGGCCAGACCTTCTCATGAACTACAAAATTTCCTGAAATGGTCTATGATCCAGTCCAGATCACTATGATATTCTGTTTATTTTTGCTTAAAAAATATAATTAATTGTCTGTGACCAATGCCAATGAATTCTCTCTAGATACACTAATCATTTCAGCCCTGTTCCTGCCCCCTACAGGTCGTAGAAGATGGATACGAGTTCTTTGCCAAGCGACAGCTGGTGACACTGTTTTCTGCCCCAAACTATTGCGGGGAGTTTGACAATGCAGGTGGCATGATGAGTGTGGACGAGTCCCTCATGTGCTCCTTTCAGGTACACGGCTCAGTATTTGTTGTTGCGGGACATTAATTCTGATTTATGTTCTGTCGGTGTATTTATTGCTGCTGTCGTCCTGTCCTCCAGATTCTGAAGCCGTCAGAAAAAAAAGCAAAGTACCAGTACGGAGGGGTGAATACAGGACGCCCAGTCACCCCACCTCGCACCACTCAGGCACCTAAGAAGAGGTGAGCGACTGGGCCAGGCTCTCCTGCTCCTCCCCCCACCCCCGGCTGGTCTCTGGCCCACATCCCTTCAGGCTGCCTCAAACACTCCAGCCTTCTCTCAGTAAGCTTGTTCATGTAAACAGAAACTCCAGGAGTGTATTTTGCTTGTTCTGTGGGTATTTTTATGAACACGAGTGGTATTCTTTGTTTTTCCCCATTTTTTTTGAGACCATGGTATGTATCAACTCAGCTCTCATTTCTACTACTCTAGTCCATTCAACAATATTAAAACCAACCCCTTGTGGAGTGGACACGGTGTTCAGAAAAGATGACTCTGCCTTTTAGATTAACAACTTCCATTGTGATTTTGTGAATGCATGCACACCTATGAGACTGAGATGGTTCTATGCCATAGCTAATGTAAAATCCTCCCAAACAACAAGCTATTTACTCGTCTAATGTCCATGTAATTACTGCCACTGTTCCCTTTCCATATTGGCCGGCACAAGAAAAAGAGTAGTTTGAAATTTGGGGAAATAAGCTACTTTGCTTTCTCTTCGACTTAAGAATGTTATTCCTCCATATGGAGATATCACTAAAATCCTCAGATTTTGATGATAAAAGTGCAATAAATAACACCATGCATCTTGCTTAAGGCAAGAAAAACCATTTGTAAAGGCCATTAAAGCCCATTTGAACTTTAAAAACTTGTCACAGCTGACAATTCTTACTGTTTCTTTACAAGGGCATTAATAGATAACAGATTATCTGCATTATATTAGTGTTTCCAGCCTCAGCTCTCCACATTTATTTTTTACCTCTCACATCTCCAAACAGGCATTTGTGATTGTGGAAGAGCAGAGTTTCCATTATTGGTATGAAGTAGGGGGAAAAAGCAATGCAGTAGTGTTTTTTTTGTTCTGGTGTAAATTTAGTGTATGTGGAAACGTGGGAACCAAACATCAGTGAACACGTTAAGTTTGTGTCCTTCAGTCTGGTGAGTACAGTAGGTGTGTAGAAACATAGAAATGGATTTGTGCCGACACAAGAGAAGGAAGTGAGATGAAGTAATGAAGACTAAAAACCAATTATTATCAGTATATTCAGTTTTACAACTTGGAAAGCTGTTAGCTCTTCGCATCAGTAATCGTGGACCTCTCTCTAATGTTGCTCTTCCAGTCATTGCATGACTTTGTAAAGAGGTCAAATTCATCAATACAATACAGTAATGTTCGTTGTTGGCATTATGCTAGTTATATCACACCGTTCTGACTTAGTGGTTATTGAATTAAGTACAGTAAATCATTTCCACTTATGAACATTTAACCTATGTATTTTTATTTATTTGGATCTTGCCTTTTGCCTTGTACATCTTTTGGTCTTCAAGTTGGAAACGGTGTGTGAAGATGTTTCGAGATTTGTACGAGCTTGTTTCAAACGAGTGAAATAAATGGAAGTGCTGTTAAGCCTGGTTCCTGCCTGTTTCTGCAAAATTAAGTGCTGTGTGTTCAAAATAGGACAATAAACACTGTGTCATAGTCTATGAACATGAACGTGTTGAAATTAGGTAGAAGTCAAAGACAGCTGTATTACGGAAGTACAAAAAGTAGCATTATTGTAAAAAAAAAAAAAAAACATAGATTTTTATGACTTGTTCAGACAAACAGGAGTCTGTCTTTGGATGGATCTGAAACTGTTATGTGCTGATTTTTGAGTAGAGGAGCATTAGTGTTTCCCGTTGCACACAGACCTCAGTCAGACTTGAGAGCTCGCAGCACCGACTCTGGCACTCTGCTGACGTAGTACTCGTGGTTGCGAAGTGTAGCAAGCACACCAGCAGAATTCATGTGCTTTACGTTGGCATCATAGCAATATGCCCTGCCGCTCATGTCAGTCAGTTTACCTGTAGAGGAAAATAAAGAAGTGGGGAGGTGTTCAGCCAATTTATTCAGTCTCAAAATTTAACTCATGAAAAATATTCTGCTTGTGCTTGCGAAACAAGTTAAAGTGGACAGTTATTACCTCCAACTGCGTGCAGGATGGCTTCAGGTGCACAGGTGTCCCACTTCTTGCATCCCGGACTAGCGAACACATAAGCGGACGCCTTTCCCTCAACAAGCTGGATTATCTGCACAGAGATGACTGAATAAACAGCTGTTCACAGCTCACACATCAGCTGAAAATTGTTTCATTCTTGTTCTGCAATTTAAGTTCCCAGCTCAGTTTCGCTGAGACACATCTTTCTGCAGAAATACTTTGCTGTATGCACTGAAAAGAGCCTAAATTTGACATGATCACCATAGAAACGCTGACAAATAAACAGAATTTTTCATCAATCTAAAATTATGGGTGACATTTTACACGATCACTGCAATTATTTTGATGTATTAAGATGCTGTGGTTGGTCGCTATAAACACAGTTTTTACTTTCACCACAATTCTTCAGTTCTCTTAAGAGAAGAAGAGCAGTACAAAACTCCACGTCTGATTGTGCACTGAGGAGGTTTATCAGTCATGTGAGGATCAGATAGAACAAATCTGATAATTCATGCACAAATCATCCCAAAACATGATGCAGCTTCTGGCTGCACAGGACGACCAACAACCCACATGCTGTTTTCACAGGCAGCGTTAAAACTAAATCCATCTCACCTTATTTCCAGCACCACCCACTCTTATAACTTCATGCGGCTCCATGGCATCTACGCAGTCTGTTACCACCTTGTTGCTATGGGAACGGGTGGTGGTGACGATTCGTCTGTCACCTGGTACTTCCTTCAGCTGAAATCCGAAGGCGCCCAGCCCCAGCATTCCCCACATGGTTCTTCCTAAATCTGTTCCTGCTCCGAGCTGACAAAGACCGGATTAACCAGAGAGTTGACTTTTAACACACAGGTGTATGACATCATCATGCAGTCTGGTCTGTACCTGGTAGTTGTAGAAAGGCTGGTTGATGACACCTGCGATAGCTCTGCCTCCGTACGCAATACCTATGAGCACCGTCACATTATCCAGGAGCCCTGAAGTCAGTAAACAGCAGGATGTTAGCTTAACACAATCAGCTCTTTTACTGTTAATTCACAAAGTAAACACAAAAAACCGCTCTGGCTAATCAAGAGCTGATATGTAAATTTTATGCAGAGAACGTGGTCTAGATTGATTAATATTCAACAGAGCCAGGATGAATCTGTCTGTTATTTTCCTGCTACTGCCTTTTATCTTTCACCCATACACAGAGCTGTGCTGTCCAAGTCTTTGTGTGGTGTCTGGACCTCAGCTTGGTGATGGAGACACCTCGATGCTGGGGTCAGCAGAGAGCGAGAGAGAAAGTGAAAGAGAGGAAGAGAGAGAGAGGGGGAGAGAGAAAAGAAGAGAGGGAGGCAGCAGAAGCAGGGACACACAAAGAAAGGAAAGAAAAAGGTGAAAGTGACAGCGAAGCAACGAGAGCTGAGAGCTAGAAAGAAACCCAACAAACTGATGCACAGGAAGCTTTTCGCAACTGAATAACAACATAGAAAAACTACATTTGATATTTTATCAGTCAAACAATGAAGTGATTTAGGGTGCAAGATGTTCCAAACTAAAAAATGAATAACGCAGATCATCTACAGTGTACTTTAATGCCCCAGTGTGCATTAGAACTTATTTAGTACTAAATTAACCAACTCATCCTTTAATCATTGATTTTCATGATATATTGTAATAATGTGGAGTAATAGCAAAATAGCTTAAAGAAAACAGATAAAAGTATTACCATAGTCAGGAATTAACTTCCATGGCCAAATATTAGTTTAGTTGCAGTGGCAGCGACGACATGCAGCAGAGTTTAAAAGCAGGTGGAGGCACATATCTGGATCGCTCACGATAAAGCCTCAGCCCACAGTGCAGAAAACAAGATGCAAGCAGTTGTAGTGCCCACACACACACACATTATATGTTGAGGCAGGTTTTTATTAGTAGCACATTGGAGAGCCTACCTTCAGTATATTCCTTTGTGCCATCAAGAGGATCAACCCACACCACGAGCTGAGATTCAGAAGCAAACGCAGTGAAAGTGCACACCGCAATATGCTTATGCATTAAAACAACTGTGCTGCGTCAGTGTGTTATAATTCTGATACATGATCATATGCATGTTGTAATGTGTTGAATTAAGTTATTCAGCTGCATTTCCATATGTACGTACCTCCTCCTCCTTCAGTCCACTGTATTCTGCTGGACAGCTCTTCTGGAGGATTTCCTCTGACTGGTCACTCTCAATGAGGTCGTCTTTTACCTCCTCAAATGGAAGCTCCTGCACGAACAACATGACACATGTGATCATCACCTGACCTTTGTCCTCACTGTCCATCTAAAGCATTAAAAAACAGAATAAATTTCCAATGATCTGTGTCACCCACCTCTTCTCCAATGATGGTGATTTTTGGGAAGCGTCTGGACAGTGAAGCACAGATGCTCTGCTGTGCCAGTCTGTCCGCCAGTGTCTGCAGGTCATTAGCTCCTGTCTGTGCATGGGCTCATGGTGAAATCAGAAATAACATACATGGCAGAGAGTATTATAGCTAACAGGCTGTGTGCATAGAGGGCTCAGCTTCTACCTTTTCCACGATGCCAAGGTCTCCACTGTTGAGCACCCTCCTCACTATGGACCCGGCCTTCTCAGCTACACAGTAGGCAGAGGCCACCAGCCGCATAACCACAGCAGGACTTCCAGACATCACTGTTAGAGACAGACCTTTAACACATCACCTTTTGCACTATGATGTAATGGTTGTTAATGCAGTCTGGCTAACTGGCTAACATGCTACTGATGGCAGCTAGCTGAAGCAGAAATATTACTTCACAAATGTCGAAAAATCAACCACAACTACTACAGACGGTGGAGACCGGGGGTCATTACTTACTGACTGACACAGACAGACACACACCGACTTCAGTCAACTTGAAATTGGGATTAGTAGAAACGTGAACCTCGACCTCCAAAGATCGTAAATGCACTGACAAGATAGTTAGCTACGCAACGGAAGCTAAAATTTTAACTGAGCTGATCGCTTCTTCTTCTTCTTCTCGTGGGTTTTTAGCAACAAATACTAAATAAGGGTAACTGGTACACGCTTTTAGACTTTAAACCGAGGGCGTGCCGCTATTTTCGTGTCTTAGCTTTGGTAGAAACGATAAAACGAACATTTAACTGGACTAACATCAGACAACGTAAGATGGTCCTGACGGCCTTGAAGCAAATACGGAAGTAGGCGGAAAGAACCATGTCGCTTTGTCGGTAAAAGAGTTCAGTTACTCTTTGTGAAAAACGGCTTATGGGTCCAAGCGCCCGTCGTGTTTGGTTGGGATGAAGAACGACTACAACGCTTTCATTTACTTTTCTTAAGAAACTTCTGTTTTCTAGGCAAATTTCTTTTGAAAATATCACCGCCAGAAAAGATGTAAAAATGTATCAGTCTAGAAGCCACATGCTGGCAGTTTCAAAATTATTTATTAACCTTTCACAGCCTTAATGTTAGGTAAACAGTATTTTCTTATTTAAATTAACAGCATCTTATCAACTGTGTTTTTCCTGTGAGTGTTTTGTCACCTCCAACTTTAATGCCTCAAAGAGAAACATGGGTAAAGTGGTAAGAGTAAAAATCTTAATTTTATGGGACAGACAGAGTAATTTGAAGTTGACATTTACAGTCAAATCTAAATTGAACATTTAGGAAAAAAAACATCCCTGATTTTTTCATATAAATGTGCATATCACAAGCACTTCATCTGTTAGCCAGAGGTCTGTATCCCATCTCTCCCTCCAGCTGCTCTGCAGTGAGAGAGCCCAGCAGTGGCTGACAGTCTGGGTTAAAGACAGAGTAAGCGCTCAGTTCTCCAGGCTCCCGGGCTGCTGGGCTGCGGAGTCCTTCGTAGAGCCAGTAGAAGAGAGAGATGACGAAGAAGGGCAGGCCAAACTCTAGCTCAACAAACAGGCCAAGCAGCACCAGCCACAGCAGCACTTTGAGTAAAATAACATTTGAGATCACAAATTGTTTTGATGCCAGCCATCTTCCCAGGGCGCTGTCCAGCAGCCAGTCGGTGCAGTCCTGCAGGGGATACAAAGTAAAATTCATGATCTGGGTCAGTGGTTCCCCGGCTGGGGATGAGGATGAAGGGTTATGGTGTTAATTTAAGTTATATAGATATATATATTCTGACTGATAAACAAATTGTTCAAAAATCTGACTTGTATCTCTTCTGGTCTATTTTTGAATATAATAACCGTTTTTTCAATCAGGAAAGTTACTTTATCTTCAACATTTCACTGTCAAGGATGGTTTACTTATCTATCTTATCACTTAGAGAGTAAAATATTGTGCGCTTTGCGTCATTACATTATTTGACGTCTACCCCTCAAAATCT
The DNA here is from genome assembly GCA_900303245.1 of Selene dorsalis. Taxonomy (NCBI): domain Eukaryota; kingdom Metazoa; phylum Chordata; class Actinopteri; order Carangiformes; family Carangidae; genus Selene; species Selene dorsalis. Next base: position 78,081 of record OMNW01007834.1, read on the forward strand.
TTTAAATTGTGGCTTGCTACTTCACTGTCAAGTTTAAAATCTCCACATACAGATAGACTGTTATAGATTAGATCCTGAACAAACATCAACTTCCCACTTGATTCACAGTGTAGTTGTTGTTGTTGTTGATCTTACCCGTTTTGGGGAGCTAGGAAGTGCAGCTGGGTTGTTTTCTGCCTCTTGTATCTCGGTTGTTGTTGGTGTTGGTTGGGGCTGAGCAGCTACTGTCTCTTCACTGAGCTGTGGATCAGCTTCTTGGTCCTTCTTAGCAGCATGTTCCGCCTTTCGTCGAGCTCTGAACTCAGCAAGCTTCTGCTCCATCGACACTAAATATTCACCGTCGTCAGTTCAGAAGAACTCATTAAAATGATATCTGGTTGGCCTCAGTTGGGATTTAAAACATATCCAACACGTTTGTGACGGCTGTATTTAACTTTAAATCACTACATTTTAGAGCACTTCCACGTTCTACTAGCTTGTTTACCTTCTACGTCAGCGTCTACCGGAAGGAAGGACGTCGTGTCGTAAAAGTGTTTCGTCTGTCGTAATCCGCTTTCCTCTGTCGTAAAAGGCGTCGTTTTCTAGCGATTTGTACCGTTCTGCTACAAGCTAGGTTGTTTTCATCACCGGTGAGTTTCTAAACCTTTACACTTTAAATTGTCAGTGGTCGATCAATCATCTTATAGATATACGTGGTCGTAGATCTTTTCGATGTCAGTATCTGTCTTTTAAGCGAAGGCGAGATTGATTAGTTTGAAATCTATCAATAAGGAAAGTAAACGATGACCGCACATAAACAGCGTCTAACACCAACAACACCAAGTCTCCTTATGGTGCCTCGTTATTGTGGATCACTGGTTAACGTTGGGTTACGAAGATGAATATACTTAAGTAAAGTAGGAGTACTACCACTTAAGTACAGTACCTGACAGTACTGTACTTTCCACTTTACACAGTGACTTCAACAATATGAGGAACACATTAGGATTCACGTTCAGAGCCATGTTGCCAGTACCATACTGTTTTCCAGTATCGTTTATATATCTTAAAAATAGAAAACACAGCTTGTAACAGTCGTTTTTTTTTATCGATTAACCTGCGGGGATATTCTCCACTGAGAGATTAATCACTTAACGTTAAAAATATCAACAAGTCAGCTGAAAAATGTGAATCACAGTTTGTCAGAGTTCAACATAATGTCCTCACATAGCTTACAGATAATTTTGAAATTTAAGTTTGAATTGAGCAAGAAATTATCGGTGCAAGAACAGGAACTAGCGAACATCTGGAAGATGTTTTCTAAGAAGGACAAGTATTATGTTTGTATAATATTGTTGAAATGATCTAAAGGAACAGTAATCCAGCTGAGTCGGTACGTTTATTTTGACCACTGTAAATATCTGGTTGCCTTTTCCTTGTTCCTCTCCAGACATGGCCTCAGCTCCAGCACAGCAGCCCACCCTGACTGTTGAACAGACCAGAGGTAAGAAGATCCCTTTGTTTTTTCTGAGGTGGAAACTTGATTGTGAATAAATGTTGGGCAAACACTTACGGTCTGTCACCGTCAAGATTTTATTTGTTGTAACAGATTTTTGTTTTAAGTTTTTAAAAACTTAAAAAATATATTATTAATATTCTTATTGAATATGAAATAAAGAGTATCTGACGTTTGTCCTGTTACACAGTGGTGCTGAGTGAGGTGATCCAGGCCTTCTCAGTGCCAGAAAATGCTGCAAGGATGGAGGAGGCTCGAGAGAGTGCCTGCAACGATATGGGCAAGATGCTGCAGCTTGTGCTTCCTGTGGCCACTCAGATTCAGCAGGAGGTTATCAAAGCCTACGGGTTCAACAATGAGGGAGAGGGTAAAGCAGCAGTTTCTTTGCTCAGACCTGTAGATTGTAGTGCTAAGTCACTAATTTTATGATTGTGTGTTATGCAGATAAATCCTTTTGCATAAATAACACTCTGTAAAGAGGAATATTTACCCATAGGAAGTGGGTCATAAATACTGCAATACAGTTCAATTACATAACTTTCTGAGCTATGTAACAGTTAAATAAACAATATTGATAAATGCATTTCATTAAAATTGTCAAAAACAGGTTCATCATCTTGCCTCTACTTTATTCCCAGGTGTCCTAAAATTTGCCAGACTGGTGAAGATGTATGAAACCCAGGACCCTGAAATTGCAGCCATGTCAGCGAAACTGAAGTCTCTCCTCCTGCCCCCTCTGTCAACGCCACCTATAGGAGGCGCCATTCCAGCTTCATAGAAGTGATTTACATGCATTGGTCAATTGCAAGGTTACTTTCTTTTAATGCTTTGGATCTGTGCAACCATTACCGTGTGTAGAGATTTAGGAAAAGTTTGTTTGAAACTCATTACACTAATGCGTTCCAGCGAGGTGTAAACACATACCTTATCTAAACTACGGTTTCATTTAAAGCATCCTTGCAAAACTTGTTAAATTATTGCCTTTGAAATGTTTCAATATTTATTTGTTATGTAACACAGTTACATTTGTCATTGAACATTAAACATTTCCTTTAATGCCATCTTTTATATCATTCTTTTATACCATTTTTATATTCTGTCAAATGCCATTTTTGTTGTATATTAAAACTGAATGATTTTCTGTGAATCTGTGTGTTATTAATGGAGTTGAAAACAATTTACATTATACACAACTTTATTATTGCAATCTGACTTTGGCAGCAACATCGTCATATGTTTTTAAAAATACTGAAGCGATTATGCACATTTACATATATACATTTACTCAAAGGCAACTTTCTTTAAACATTCTGTCATTTTTAAGGTTAAAACATTACAGCACATAAAATTCATGGATTCACATCCTCCCCCTCCCTTTGTTTTGCGGGTTTTAACTTTGGGTGCATGCGGATATGAGCACTGCATCATAGCAGGAGAGGTTAATGACTAAAACAAAGGTTTTTATAAGCCAAGATAAATAAAACACAAGTGTCCCAGATTCTGAAATCACCCACTTAAATATACATCATAAAGTGCTATTTTTGCAAAACGCAAAAACCAGTGCACCCAGCACCCAGTAACAAACGTGAAAATAGTTGTTAAGCAGGTGATTAGTCTGCTGTACCTTAAGTTTGTGTCCTGTGGATATTCACCCAGCAGCTTTTGAATCCAGTGTGACTATTACGTACAGTTTGTAGAAATATAAAAAGTATTCAAAGACCAAAACACAGTTCAGCTTCATTCATCTGAGAGTTACATGAGCCATTACTGTGTGTGTGTGTGAGGGAAAGG